>JACVTC010000027.1:295000-355000 GCA_016946835.1 Neocallimastix lanati (nom. inval.)
ATAATGTTGTAATATTTTGAAATAAGAAATTACATATCATTAATAAAACAACATTTCATTTTTAATATTATTGGGATAAGTATTATTATTATTAATATTTTTTATTTTTTAATGTTTGTGTTAATTTGGATTAAAATATATTTAAAAATATTTATAATAAAATCTTGATATATTTTTAATTTGAAATAATAAGAAGGATTATATTTAATATTATTATCAATTAAAATTATATTATTAGTTGTAATTATACTATAATTTTTATCTTTCTAATAATTTTCTATTTTTACCTATAACTCTTTATTATTACATCTCATTTATTTTATTTATTCATTTAAATTTTGTTTATAATAATATTAATTTCTAATTTATATATTTTTTTTTTAGTTACATAGTTACATCTACATTAACTAAAAAAATAATTATTTTTTTTTTTTATTTTTATTTTTTTTTTATTTTATATTTTCAATTATTCAAACTTATTTACTATTAATAATATATAATTATTAATTAGCATTAATTATGCAATATTAAACTTTATATTTACCTTTTATATTTAGGACTTCATAGTAATTTTCTTTTGCATTCAATTTACCCCTAATTACTTTTATTGTTTTTTTCTTTAATAAAAAAAAAAAAAAAAACTCTAAAATTTTGATAGTTTTAATTTTTTTATTTTGTAATTTATTATATATTTAATTTTATTATAATTACTACTTTATTTACTTTTTTTACCGCTTGTATTATCGATTCAATATTTGATAGAGAAAATATTTTTTTTTTCCTTTTTTTTTTTTTTTTTATTTTTTTAAAAAAAATTATTTATAATTTATACTCAATTTTTTTTCCTTTTTTTTTTTTTTTTTTTTTTTTTAAAAAAAATTATTTATAATTTATACTCAATTTTTTTTCATGCTTTTATTTTATTTTATTTTATTTTATTCTATTCTATTTTATTTAATTTATACCTCATATTTATATTTCAATTATTTATTTTATTTTATTTTATTTTATTTTATTTAATCTATACTTTATATTTGTATTTCAACTATTTATTTCATTTTGTTTAATTTATACTTTATATTTATATTTCAACTATTTATTCTATTTTATTGGTTATAAATAAATATATATATATATTTTTTCTGAACATTTTAATATAAATTAAAATATTATATAGCAGGTTATAGATACAACAACATTATTTAAAAAAAAAAAAAAAAAAAAAGGCATATTTAATACTTACTTATATGCTACAATATCAAAAATTTATTAAATTTTTATTATTTTGTTTTTATATTATAAATAAATATTATATTCATATATATCAGCCAAATAAAACAACTGGCTTAAAAATATTATATTTTACGTCTGTAAAAAAAAAAAAAAACGGAATTAAAAAATTTTTCCGAATAAAAATTTTAAAAAATAATAATAAAAAAAATTTGTTTCAATTTGATTTGAAACATTAATTAAATTATTTAATTTTATTCATCCATCTATTAAATTTATATTCATTTATCTATTCCTTCTAACCTCCTTCTATACTATTTATATATATATTAGAAACTATGGAGAAGAGGATTATTTTTCCCGTGGATTATTATTTTTTTTTTTTTTTTTTTTTTTTTTTTTTTGTACTATGCTAAATAAATAAATTTTAATACTTTTTAATTATTTCAAATTAAGTAGATCAACATTTTTATTATAAATACTTAATGTATATATTTTAATGGAAATTAATATATTTAACACGATGGATATATTTTATTATTATTATTATTACTTATTAATTGAAAATTTAATTATTATTTTGAATATAATTACATTTTTACTTTTATTAATATTGGCTACTAATTGAAATAAATCATCATTATCATTATTATTTAATGTTTTAAAAACAATAAGAGCATAAAATTAAAAAAAAAAAAAAAAAAATTCTTAAATTTATTTTAATTATGTGGTTTCGGAAATCATTATATTATTAATTGTCATTCAATGCTCATATGTTTACAATAATATATATATATATATATAGATATATATTTATGAAATATCTTACGATGTTGAATTTTTAATATATCATATCTGCTTCAATTTATTTTAAAAAAATACATTAATTTGTTATATAAACATAAACATTTTAAAACCGAATTATATATAAGATCTATTACCATTGATTATAATTATTAAATCTTACTGCTTTTTTTTGAAAGTACTTTTTTTTTTTTTTTTAACTACATTGATAATTTTTAAATTTAAAAGATTAACATCAGTCATAAAATAAATAAATAAATAATAATAATAAGGAATCAAAATTATAATTTTTCATTTAACTAACGGTGTTCATCTATATCCTTCTTTTAAATAAAATGAACTTTTGAAATTTATTTATAAAGATTAATTTTTTTTTTTTTAAAAATAATTTGTTAAAAAAATTATATAATAAATATAAAGAAGCCATTAAACAATCCATTATGAAACCATACATTATGCATTTAATAAAAATAGATTGAATGATAATAATTATTGAGCATTGTTTCTTTACTTTCAACTTTTCTTCTTTTTTTTTTCATATATAAATGTTAAAACTTGCTTATAAGAAGTTCTTTTATATATACTATTCACTATGATATCAAGTAAAAAGAAAGGAAAGAGATTTAATACAAATTATTGGATATTAATTTATTTTATATTATTATTATTATTATTATTATTATTATTTTGACTAATAATAAACTTTATATATTAATATTTATTAAAAAAGAAAGAAAATACATAAAAAGAAACTTTATGTCTTTTTCTTTCATATTAATATTTCAACATCGTCACTCTTGACAATGGTAGATCCACTGGTATTCAAAAGTGATCATTAGTGTAAAAATCACATAATTACAAGTGACATAACATTAATAGGGTATTTTGAAATCACTACAAAAACATGAAATTGGAATTGGGAAAAAGAAGATTCTCTCTTTGAAGGTGAATGAAAAATATGAAAAATATAAATCACTTTTTTTCTTTCTTTCCCCCTCGAACTTATCATTAAGATTTTATATACATCGATTTCCGCTAAGAAGGAGACACATCACAAAAAAAAGAACATTAATATTATCTTTAAAAAAAATTCTCCTTTGAGTCATGAGGAATATTCAATGGCTTTTTTTTTTTTTTTTTTTTTTTTTTTTTTTTTTATGAAGTAATCAGAGAATAAAATCAATAAAAATTTCATTAATTAATTAAATGAATTGCTACCTAAATTCTTTCAAATTTTAAGACATAAAAATATTCAGTGTATATATATAAAAAACTAGATATACTGTTATTCTCACCAAAGCAAGAGCAACAGGTTGGACAGACATTCATCTAATACCAATTTACTTTTAATAATATAGGATTTCACATCAAATTTTAAATCCTTCACCTTTAATATTCATCCAATCTAAAACAGTTCAAGTGAAAATTGTGAATATTATTGAGAGAAATGTTGAATCAATTTTTTTTTTTATTTAAAATAAGTATTAAAAGATATAAAATCATCAATCATAAATAATATTTAATAAATAATAAGTAGTAAAAACAATAAATAATTTTTTTTTATTTATTTTAATTCTATTAGTAAAATTAATAATATTTGTATATCAAATGCTTTTTATTTTTTATTTTATTTTTTTTTTAAATATTGAAATAATTACATATATTATTTATAAATAGTTAAAAAGCAACAACTACAAAAATCACAGAGATAAATAGTCTGGACTATATTTAAAAAAAAAAAAAATTTTAATGCTTAGAATCAAATAATTAAAATATATTTATTATAATTTTTTTAAACGTTTGGTAAAGAAAAAGAAAATAAATAGATAAATAGATAAATAGAAAAATATATAGATAAATATATAAATAAATAGATAAATAAATAAAATGAAGAAAAAAATAAATAAATTATTAAAAAAAAAAAAAAAAAATAAAACAAGAAAAAGATAATAATTAATAATAATATTTATACTAATAACTAATAAATATATATATAGATAATTAATAAATAATAATATCTATGTATAAATAATAAAAAAAACTTCGATAGTTCCAAGTAAAAAGAAATTTTTTTAGAATAATCATTTTTTACTAAATAATTAATTTATAAATTTGTTATTTATTATTTATTATTTATTATTATTATTAATTATTTATTAATCAATTATTTATTATTTATTAATCAATTATTTATTATTTATTATTTATTATTTATTATTTAATTATTTATTATTTATTATTTATTATTTATTATTTATTATTTATTATTTATTATTTATTATTTATTATTTATTATTCAATTATTTATTATTTATTATTTATTATTTAATTATTCAATTATTTATTATTTATTATTTTATTATTTATTTTATTATTTATTTATTTATTTATTTATTATTTAATTATTAATTATTATTTATTATTTATTATTTATTATTCATTTATTATTTATTATTTATTATCTATTATTTATTATTTTATTATTTATTTATTTAATTATTTAATTATTTAATTATTTATTATTTATTTATATTTTTATTTAATTATTTAATTATTTAATTATTATTTAATTAAATGAAGATACTCAAATTCTGTAAAATAATTTTAATGGAAAATTCAATGAAAAACTTTATTCTGTATATACATATAAATATATACATATATAGTAATGCATAGCAAAATAAAAATATTTTTAATGTTCAAAATATATGAATATGACCCAAAGTTAATATTTTGATACATTAAAACTTTAAATATTTTTGTAAAAAGCCTTTTTTAATATTATTATTATTATTATTATTATTATTATTATTATTCTTTATTATTATTATTATTTTCTTCGTTATAATTATTATTATTATTATTCATTAAAATTCATTATAATTATTATTGTCATTATTTTATTTTATTATTATTTATTTATTTATTTATTTATTACTATTATTATTTATTTATTATTATTATTATTTATTATTTATTATTTTTTATCACTATTTTTTATTATTTTTCTGTATTGTTTTATGTCATTATTTTAAATAATTTTTTTTATAGATAAATAAAAATTTAAATACAGAAACTTACACAACTTAACAGTAATATTTTGTATAATTTTCATTTCCATTTTCTCTTTTATTTATTTTTTTCTATTTTAATATTTTACTTTATATTTTCTTTATACACTCTTTAACTCACATCCGTAAATAATCATTCACCTTGCTTATCTACAAATATAAATATTTAAATATATATATAAACTGTCTATAATTGAACATAACTATTTAATATCATATAAATATATATATTTATTTATTTTTACTATTTATTTATATTTATTTATTTATATTTATTTATTTATATTCAAATATCAAAATAAAAAAAATAAAAAAATGAAAAAAAAATTTTTTTTAATTATATCTTTATTTAGATATATTGAAATTAAAATAATAATAATAACAATAATAATATATAATAATAATAATAATAATAATAAATAATATATATGGTAATTTTTTTTATTTTTTTATTTTTTATTTGAAAAAAAAAAAAAAAGTATAAATGTTTTTTAATTAATTAATTTTTTTTTAAAAAAAAAAAATGCAGAGAAATGTATTTTCATATACTATTCAAAAAAGGAAAAAAATAAAAAAATAAATAAATATTGAAAATATATATACAATAAAAAGCTGTTTAATATATAATAATATATTATTATATTTCGAGAATCAAATAAAATAAAATAAAAATATTTTACATATTTATTTCGTTATTAGTAAAACATAAATAATAAATAAATAATAAATAATAAATAATAATTAAATAGATAATAAATAATTAAATAATTAAATAAATAGATAATAAATAATTAAATAATTAAATAATTAAATAAATAAATAATAAATAATAAATAATAAATAATAAATAATAAATAATAAATAATAAATAATAAATAATAAATAATAAATAATAAATAATAAATAATAAATAATAAATAATAAATAAATAGATAAATAAAATAAATAAATAAATAATAAATAATAAATAATAAATAATAAATAATAAATAATAAATAATAAATAATAAATAATAAATAATTGAATAATTAAATAATTAAATAATAAATAAATAAATAAATAATTAATTAATTAATTAAATAATAAATAAATAATAAATAATAAATAATAAATAAATAGATAAATAAAATAAATAAATAAATAATAAATAATAAATAATAAATAATAAATAATAAATAATAAATAATAAATAATAAATAATAAATAATAATTAAATAATAAATAAATAAATAATAAATAATAAATAATAAATAATAAATAATAAATAATAATTAAATAATAAATAAGTAATAAATAATAAATAATAAATAATAATTAAATAATAAATAAATAAATAAATAAATAATAACTAAATAATAATATAAATTCTTTAATAATAAAAATAAAATCATTTTTAATTATTATTATTATAAAATGTGAGATTGTGACGGCTTTTCTATTTAAAAATAAATAAATTAAATATGTGAAACTAAAGAACATATATATGGAAATGAATTTTTTTGTTTGTTTAAAAAAATAAAAGTGATATAATATGATCTAATTATATGTAATGGTTACAATATCATCAACTAAACTTCTATTATATTTTATATATTTTTATTTAACATTTAACTGATATTTAATTTTAGTTTATTTTATTTTTATTGTTACATATAACTTTTATTTTTTCTAATATAAATAATATACATCATTAAGTAATTTTAAAATATTTATAGAATACTAATAATAAATAAGTTGAAAAGCATGAGCTTAATTTTTTATGCTTTATTTTCTTTTTTTTTTATAATAATAATAATAATAATAATAATAATAATAATAATAATAAAAATAATAATAATAATAATAATAATAAATAATAATAATAATTAAAACAATTAAATTTATATTTTTCAACCTATTTTTATAATTAATATTCTATAGCAATTATTATTTTTAAAAAAATAAAAAATAAATAAACAAAATGTATATTAAAGTTTTAATAGGAATATGTTTATATATATATATAAACAAAAATTCCCTTTTTATCAATTATTTATTGCATTTATTTTTATTTTATTTTTAAATATTTTATTATTATTATTATTATTTATTATTTATTATTATTATTATTATTATCATTTATTATTATTATTTATTAATTATTATTATTATTCAATTATTTATACTATGTTTTTAATTTTTTATTTTGTATGAGATTCGTAGAAAAACAATCGTTCCTTTTTCTTTTATCCAATATATATTATTTAGATAATTTATTTTTTTATTTTATTTTATTTTTTTTTTTAAAATCTTATTTAACTATAGGACTACTATAGAATGTCTATTTTTATTTTTATTTTTATTTCTATTTTATTTTTTTTATTAAAAAATAATACATAATTTTTTTTTTTAATTTTTAATTTAATTCATGGTAAATAAAAAAAAATTAATTTTTTTATTGCATAAATTATAGTATTTTTTTTATTAAAAAAAAAAAAAAAAAAAAAAAGAAAAAGAAAAGAAAAAGCTAGACTTTTTAAAATATATTGCCTTTTATTTTATTTTACATTGTTTGTTTTTATTTTTTTTTTTTAAAAAAAAAGTTATATTAAATTGTATTTTTTTTATTGTATATTTTATTGTATATTTTAATTTAATAATAAAACATTTCTTTTTGTCTATTTTAAAATGATTAAAAATTATAATTGTGAAGTCAATAAAAATGAAAATAACATGAAAAAGTTTATTTTGTTATAAATCTAAGTAGGTTAAGACAACTGAAGGCATCTTGCTACTTGATAGGAGCATGTCAATTATCTCTTAATTATGGAAGAATTTAATTAACAAGTTTTTTCGTAATTACCTAGTTATTATTATATAATATCCTTTTCCCTCATAAAAAATAATATTCTATATATTATTATTCAATATAATATATTTTTTCTTTTTTTAATAGAGTAATTTAAAATTAATTCATAAAATTTAATATTTTGCCGAATGATAATAAAACTATTTTATTTAATGACTCCAATGGTATAACAAAAAGGTAATAAAGAGAGAGAGATGAAATGAATATTATAAGAGTGATTTCTAAAAAAGAATTGATTTAATATTTAAAAAAAAAGGTATATTTATTTAAGAAGGTTACTCCACCCAATGAAAGATGAAAGATAGAGGTACAATCAAAAAAAAATTTTTTTTTTTTATAAATTATTAATATTATTTTATTAATTTATATTTGCACTATCAATTTAAAAAATAAAAAAAAAATATTTATATAAATATTTTATATATACTTTAATCATCTTTTATTATTTAAATATAATATTTAAAATAAATAATTATTATTTATTTTTATTATTTTTTACTTTACAATAAAACATCCCATTGTTTATTCATTTATTATAATAATAAAAAAAACAAAATAAAGAAAAAAGTTTACAAAAAGTTATTTATTTCTATATATTTATTAAGTATGTTCATAATTGAATTCTATGCAAATAAATAACAAAAAGTTAATTTATAAAAAAATTTAAGAAAAACAAAAAGAAATTTTATATATAAATTTTTTATAATTTTTTATTTAATTTTTATTTTAATTATTTTTTTTTTAATTACTATTTTTATTTTTATTTTTATTTTAATTATTATTTTTATTTTAATTATTATTTTTATTTAATTTAATGTTTTTAACGTTTTTTTTTTTAATATATTTATATTATTATAATTAATAAAAATATAACGATAACTACATATTACAATATATTACAATATATATTTTTTTGGTTTGAGAAACAAAAAAAAAATGTTTATAATGTTACATTTTTTTTTTTAAATATATCTCTCTTTCTATATATATATAAATTATGTTACCTAAACATTTTTTTTAATATAACTATATAAATAATAAAAACAAAATTTATATTAAATCTTAATTAATAATAAACTCTAATAATTATTGATTTATAAAGTTAAATTAAAATTCTAAATAATAATTGAATACTCATAATCCTAAAAATAGGTAAATTATTCTATCCAATAGAATTAACAGATGAATTTAACTTTGAAAAATGATCCTCACTTTAATTAGATAATAAATATCATTGATGTCATAAAAAAAAAAAAAAAAGAAATTTTTAATTATTTTTATATTAATTAAAATATAAGTTAACTAAATAAAAATATGATTTATTTTTTTTGTTTTTTTTTTTGGTATTATTAATTATTAATGTTAATGTTTTTTTTTTTTATAATTTAGATTATTTTTTATTCAAGGTCTTTCTATCAATACAAGTTATAAAATCCAAGTAGACTAATTATTCAGTCTTTTCATTTAAGAAGGATATATGATGATAATAAACTTTTCTTCTTGGGAATTATACTATCTTCAATAATTCTTAATTTACAACTAAAAAATGGATGTCCCATGTGGACTTTTTTATGTGTTCATTAAATTAATCATATAATAAAAATCAGTTCAATGCTGGGATAAAAGGCAAATTTAATAAAATTAAGCAGTTAAATATGATAGATCATTAATTACAAGATTTAGTAGATTGAAGACCTTTATGATAAAATGTTATCATATTTTTTTATTTAAAAAAAAAAAAAGGACTTTATTTGAAAAAATTATATATATATATATATATATATATATTTTTTTTTTTTTTAATATGAATATTTTTATTTTTGTGTAAATTAATGTATTGAATGTATATATACATAAAATAAAGTTTTATTTTTTATTTTATACCAATGAAAATTAAAAATGAATAATTAATTATTATAGTTCATAATATATTTTAAAAAAGCTCTTAATCTTAATCTATGTATTTATTTATTAATAGGAATGTAATTAGATATACAATGATGTAATGAATTGAAATTATAGTATCTTTCATGAAATATATTACAATTACTATTACAATTACTATTGTTTATTTATTTTTTTTTCTTTTCTATAATTATTTTATTATGATTATTAACTTTAAAATTATATATATTTTTATAGATAAATTAAAATATTTTTAGAATTTTTTTCCCTATATTATTATTAATATTATAATTATTATTATTATTTTTTTTTTTTTTACTAAAAGTAAAAAAAACCCTAATATATATATACATAAAGGAAGAAAATATTTAATAATTTTTTTTATTTTTAAAAAAACATTTGTTTATTTTCTTCTATTGTAATTTTTATTTGTTACTTACTATACTAAATATAAACATATATATATAAAAGAAAGGAATAAATAACAATTCATAAATAAAAATGAACAAAAAGAAATAAATGATAGAGTAGATTAGTTTAATTTTCTTTATATTAAACTTTTTTATTATATAATTTATTTAATAATAATATTCATAATAATTATAAAACAAAACATAACCAAAAAAAAAAAAAAAAAAAAAAAAAATAAATGGTTAAAAAAAAAAAGGAAAATAATATAAAATTTGTTATTATAATAACTAAGTAACTTTTTTTAAATAACTAATTTTTAAATATAAATTTAAAAATTAAAGAATAACAAAAAAGAAAACATTACTGAAATATTATATATATGATTAAATATTCTTTTAGATAAAAAGAAAATAGTATATATAATATTATTCAAAATTCAACAATTTGCAACAAAATAAATCTTTGAAAAAAAATAAAATAAAATTTAGAGAAAATACAAATTTTAAAAAGAATCAAAAAGGGAATATTATTCATAATTCAATTGTAATATATAATATTTTGTATAATAATAGTAATAATAATTCATTATTGTTAATATATAATATACATATCTACTTTTAAGTAACTACGCATAATATTATATAATGATTATTATATAAAAATAGTATAATTTTTAAATTGCATACACACATAAAAAAAAAAAAACTGAGTAACTTTGAACTATCTAACATTTCAAATATTTTTATTATATACTTATTTATAAAATCGATACTCAATAATATAATAAACAAAACAAAAACAAAGATAAAAAAAATAAAAAAAAAAAAAAAAAAAAAAAAAATATATAAAAAAAACTATATTATTATATTTTTTAAATAATTTTTATACAAAATTTAGCAATTCAGGGTATTTAACCATCAATAGTTAATTCTTAATATATTATCTTAATATTATAATACAAAAATAATATATATAATTAACTTAAAATAAAAAAAAAAAAAAAAAATCCAAAAAAAAAAAACTTAAAAAAAAAAAAAAATAAGTGATAAAAATAAAAAAAAAATTTTTTTCTTCTGTTCTTTTTATAAGTAATAAAACTATTTATTTAATCATTAAACTTATTTTAACTATAAATAAAAAAAATATAACAAAATTCTACAATAATCAGAAAATTTTCTTAATAAAGTAAGTATTTTTTTTTAATATTTTTGATATTTGGAAATATTAAATACAAGGTTTAAAATAATAAAACGGTGTTTAAGAAATAATACTATTATTAAGAAAAATAAATGTTTGGAAAGTTTCATATATTTACCATTTAATTCTAAATAAAAAAAAAGAAAAGAAAAAATTAAAAAAAATAAAAAAAATCTGTCAAAGATTCTAAAATTAAAAAAAAAAAAAAATACATGAGATACATACGTACGTTAAGTATTGTAATAAAAAAAAAAGCATAAAGTTATTTCAGTTGTTTCATGGTATGACATAATAATTTATTATATATTAGATTGTAGTATATTATTCCAATACGAAAAATATATTTAAAATTAATAATAAATAAATTATATTAATTCCTAATAAGATATAACACATTATATTTATAATACTTAATATATTATTTAATAAATATTACTAATACCTATAGATAATATATATAATAAATAAATAAATAAATAAATAAATAATAAATAATACAAATATATATTACATATTAAAAATTACTACTATTACTAAAAAGTGATAAATAATACATATTACATAGTATGTAATACATAATACATAACACTTATTATTACTATTAAACTAAATAATGAGTAATGAATAAAATTGGTCAATATTATTAATAAATACACTAAAGTTTCATTCAAAAAAAAAAGTTCGAAAATATAAAAAAAATAAAAGAAAAATGAAAAAATTATTGAAACTAAAATGATATAAATAAAGAAAATTTAACTTTATATAGAAAAATTAAAATTTTTAGACACAGTTTGATTGATTCAATGCTTATAGTAAATGAAAAAAAATTTTTTTTACGTTTAAGATAAACCAAATAGAATACTATTAATAATACTACTACTACTACTACTAATAATAATAATAAATAATAATAAGTAATAATACTAATAATACTAATAATAATAATAAAAATAATACTAATACTAATAATACTAATAATAATAATAAAAATAATACTAATACTAATACTAATAATAATAATAATAAAAAATAAAATTAGAAAAAGTTTGCTTTTAAAAAATAAAAAAAGAAATTCAAAATAATAATAAATAATCAGTAAATATATATACAAAGAATTTATAAAATATAAATAAAACATAAACATAATCATGAAGAAAGAAATATAGAATGAATCAGTGGATATAATTTAGTAAATAATTAATAGAAAGTTTTAGTCTTAACTTTTGTATATATTATAATATATTCCAATATATAATCAGTATTTCATTGAAATATAAAATAGTTTATTTTATTTTTGTTTCACATTTAGTGTACTTTTACTGAAAAGGTATTTTCCTTAATTTTATTATTTATTATTATTATTATGTAATATTTAATATTAATTATTGATTATTGATTATTTATTATATAATATTTAAATTTAATATTTAATATTTAATATTTATAATAAAAAAATAAATAATAAATTTTTTTTGTCATACCATGAAAGTTAAACTTTATTTAATAATAAAATGAAATTAAGTCATTAAATATAAGCACAATATTTTAGATAGATTTTTATTTATTATAAATTTGAAAATAGCATTTAATATATGAATAAAATACAGTTAATACTATATAAATATAAATTCAGTATAATACCAGTATAGTATAAATTATTAAGCACAAAAAAAAAACACAAAAAACAAAAAGAAACAATAAAAAAAATCATAAAAAAAATCATCCAAACTTTTTCATATTGTTCTTTTTTTTATTTTTTATTTGATAAAAGAAAAATCATCAAACATTTTATATATATATAAGATTATACTATTAATTAATACAAAATAATTGAGTAAATCCAGTTCAAATATATTACTATTAAAATATAATATATCAAACAATAGAAACAAAGTTAAAAATTACCTTTTTTATGAAGTTTGAACTTTATTTATTATTAAAAGAGAGAAAGATTCAAATGTGATATGAAATATTCAAATTAGACAAAAAAAAAGGCAACTGCTAATTAAAAGTAAAATTAAATACAATAAAAAAATTATTTAATATCAATATAATTTTATATATCCATACATATAAAACACCATTTATTTATGAATATATAAAATTATATTGATATATGCCAATAAAAAAATTTAATTTATTATAATTTTAGTTCAGTTTTTATTTTAAAAAAAAATATATATATTAATTAGTATTTAAATGAAATTCATAAAGAATCAAATAGTTATAATTATATTGTTAATATATGATGATTGATATAGGATTAATTACAACAATATATTATAATAAATAGCAATATATATTCATTAATGAATCCAACAATACTATATTTATTTTATTATGAATGAAATTTTAAAAAGAAATTGTAAAAATTAATATATTAGTTTAATAGTACTTTATTTAGTTTAAAATAATATATAATATTATTAATCCTTTATTTAAAAGTATAATTTATATAAAAAATAGATATTAATATATTGACCAATATATTAGAATACATTGAATAAATTTTTAATAAGTGAGTTTAATAATAATTGAAATATGAAATATTATTCAGGATAAAAATTACACTAAAATCTTTAAAATAAATAATTACAAAAATTATTAATATCACTTAATGTAATACATAATAAATAATGCATAATAGAGATAATACGTAACATGTAATATATAATTTATTAGATATAATACATTTTATTTATTTATTTTAAATATTTTTTTAAAAACAGAAAAAAAAAAATTTTTTTTTTTTAGAAAATAATTGATTTCATATTTAATATAATGCTTTATATCATATTAGTTTAATTAAATAAAAATATATTTTAAATATATTGAAAATTGATAGAAATATATTAATCATAATTAAAAATATAATATATAGCAATATATAGCAATAAATTAAAATAAAGAAATCTTTTTTTATTAATTATAATACTAATGCTAAATACTAATACTAATAATAATTAATAATAAATAATAATAACAATTTTTAATAAATAATAATAATAATCAAAATTTTAAATCAAAAAGATTAATTATTATCTCAATAACTTTAATTATTAATATTTTATAAAATAAAAAATTTTTCTTATATAAAGAAAGAAAAATTACTTTAAAAAAAAAAAAGAATTATTTAATGATTTTCATAATTTTTTTTTTTGTAAATGAATACTAATGAATAATTTATTATTTTAAAAATTTGAAGATATAATTTTATATTATACTACAAATTATACCATTAATTATATAAATTTATCAATAAACATAGTAAACTTTTCTGAAACACTAAAAAAATTGATTTCAGCTTAAATGAATACAATAAAAATATAATTATTAATAATAAAATTAAAAAGAAAAAAATTTTATTCATAAATATAAAAATATATATATATATATATATTAGATATATTATATAAATAAAATATAATTCTAAAAAAGTCAAATTAAATTTAAATAGAGAAGAAAGACAATTTATTATATTGTCTTGTTAATAATTGATTAAATTCTTTTTTCTAGAAAAAAAAAACTTTTACCTCTAAAACCAAATACTAACTGAAATCTAACAATACGAATATAATTAGTATTTCGTAGTACTATTAAAAATTCAGTTTTATTTTTTTCTTTTCATTTAGGAAAAAATAAATAAAGAAAGAAATAGAATAATTTAAGATTTTTAACCTTGTATTTAATATTTTACTCTTTTTTTATAGATTAATTTTAAAATTTTAGTTTAGTGTTTTGTAAATAGTTTTTACATATATATAATTTATTTTATTTAAATATTTAATTTTTTTTTTCTCTAAATATTTTTATTTACTATTGATAAAAAAAAAAGAAATATTATTGTAAAATGGTAGTAAAAGCACTGGAATTTTCGTTTGATGCCACAAACACTTCAACAATTGTTGTAGATGGATTTAATAATAGTGTAAATGATCCTGGGGAAAATGATACGCCTATTACTACTAATGATACACCAAATGGTAAAAGAGAAATTTTTTTGATAGAATAATAAATTAATAATATATTAATAATAATAATAATTATCAAATTAGAATAAATGAAAGAAACTAAATAAAAATACTAAAAAAAAAAAAAACTTAATAATAATAATAATAATAATAATAATAATAATAATAATAAAATAGATGAAAATAATGCCAATAATACCGAAAACACCAGTAACAATAATGATTTAAATAATGATGAAGTTAATCCTCAACCTACTCAAAGTATTGCTCCCTCAACTATCGTAGAAATTCCTTCAAGTACAGAATCATCAAAATTTCCTATTACTAAACCAACTTCTTCAAATCCTGAAAAAATATTAAAATCTAAAAATGAAAGCCCTTCATCAACATATTTTATCATTATTGGTTCAGGTGTCGTAATAGTAATTATCGCCTTAATTTTATTCCTATTTCTTAAGAAAAAACGTAAGAATAATAATATAAGGGAAGAATTAGTTCATGATAAATCAGAAAAATCAAAAAGTGAGTATCAAATAGGGTCAGAATTTCTAAAAACTGATAATAATATTTCATTACCATTCAATGATAGTATGAGAGAATTATCTATTAATATGGATGATATAAATTCTCAATTTTATAAAAATAATTCTACATTTTTAGATGATAATATTAAAGAAGATAGTAAGATGTTATCTTATTCAAGAAGAGGAAATGACTCCAAAATTGATATGGATGGAATTAATACTGATAATGACAATGATGAAAGTGACGAAGAAAAAAATAATGAATTATTATATGAGCCATCTACAGACTTTTTAGTACAAAATCAAAAGAAAGATCAACTCTCTGGTACCTATAATATTAATAGTAATAATACTGATATCAGTAGTGATACCAATCAATACTGTATTGATATGAAATTTGAAACTCCAACATTAGATATTGCTTTTCCAAGACCTACTCATAAAGCTAGTTCTTCACTTTCAAGTGGTTGGTTTAACTTTGATTTCAATAATAATAACTCTTCAAAACCATCAAGTCTTGCGGGATCTTTTAATGTAAACGACAAACCTGATGATGCTCAACCAAGATATGTTCCAAATAATATTATTATTCGTCCTGAAAAAAGTTTAGCTACCGAAGAAATAACAAAATTGGATGATGAAATTCATCATGATACAGTAAAGGCTGAAGCTAGATTCGTTAAATCGAAGGTAATTGAACGTCCAGAGCAAGTATTGGCTACAGAAGAAAATTTGGTTACGAAGATGGGTGATAATAATGAAAATGGTGAAAAAAATTCAAGTTCATATGAATCCTTTGCCATGAATAATGAAATAAAAGAAAAGGAAATAACCATTAATAAAGATACCAATATCGATAAACGATTTTCAAATAATACTGCACAAGAATTAACAGCCATGAGTACCATAGGATCTGATACTAATACAGATAAACGACTTTCTTCTGTCGCACAAGAATTCACAGCAGTGACTACTATAGGTTCTGATTCTGTTAGTTTAATGAGTAATAAATCTTTATTAGATGGTGATAACAACAGTAACACCAATATTAATCGTAATAACAGTAGGAAAAACAACAATAACAATAATAATACTATAAATTACAATAATAATAATAACAATAATAATAATTATGATAATACCAATAATAATAGTATTGTAAGACATTCACCTCAAACTAATCTTGTTCCTAGAAAATCAATTTTGAAAAAGAATAATTCTATAAAAAATTATTCATCAGGAAATAATGATAATAATAATAATAATAATAATAATAATAATAATAATAATAATAATAATTCTTTATCTAGAAATACGAGTGTGAAAAAGACATCTCTTAGTCGTAATACTAGTTTAAGAAGTAGAGCAGCTAGTAATATAAGTAACGGTAATATTAGTAGTTCTAAATTAAGTGGAATTGATGAGTCACTTAGTGGAAGTGCTGAGGATGATTTATCTTCTTTTCATTCGTTAAGTCGTGGTAATACTATAAATTCTAATAATACAAGTGCTAGTGGAATGATGAATTTAAAGGTTCCTCCGGTTCTTTCTGCATTTCATCATGCATTACCAACCCCACCTACACCAAAATCTACTCGTTTATTTGGTACTGATGGTGAATTACTTCCAGGTCAAATAGTTCATGAAGATTTAATGGTTCCCGATGTTTTAACAGATGCTCTCGGTGGTAGAGATATATACAATAATAATCAAGTTAGAAATATTGCCAGTTCCTATTGTACTATTCGTCGTAGTAATAAAAATAAGAATACAAAACCTGTCGATTCTGAAGTTATGGATTCTAAGTTCAATAGTTTATCGTTAAATAGAAGGAATTCTGGTCATAAAAGAAATCATAGTCAAGATTTCACTTTTCATAATAATAATTTGGAATACTATAATGTCAGACCTTCAGATGATAGACAGGAACTTACAAGCTTTAAAGATCTTGAAAGAGAAAATTTCTCATTGGGTCTTAAAGATAATTTCGCCACCGCTCTTAAATCTAATACCACGACGACTACTACTACAACTACTAATACAATAAGAAATAATAAATTACATCATTCAAAAACTTTACCAAGACATTTTGGAAGTAGTAGACAGAAAAAAGAAGAAAAGGAAAAAGTAAATTCTTACTATGTTAAAAGGATTCAACCAACCTATCCAAATGAAAGAGAAAAGGTTTATACTACAAAGATGACATTAGTAAGTTCTGGTAGTGATAACACTAAACGTAATTCAATGGAAGCTGAATTTTTAATTAAAAATGCAAATATTTCATTAACATGTTTTGAAGAAGATTTATTAAAGGATGCTATTACTGAACGTGATATATCTACAGATATTAATTCGGTACTTTGTATATTAAGAGAAGAACGTGAACTTCTAGATCAACCTGAATTAGAACCTCCACAATAAGTTTGAACATTTTTTTTCTGGAAATATTTTAATGGATTAAATAAGGGGAAAAAATATTTTTCTGTAAAAAAAAAAAAAAAAAAGAATATATATAAATATAATATTTATATTTTTTTTTCTTTTAATTTTTTTAATTATTAAATTTAAGAAAATAGATGATAGAAATAAAATATATATATATATATTGATATTAATAATAATTATATATATAGAAAGAAAAAAAAAAAAAAAAGACTTATTATGGGATTAAAATATTAATGAAAAGGAAGAAAGAAAATGTAATTAATTTCTGGATTTTAAAATATTAATAAAATAAAATAAAAAAAAAGTAAAAGTAAAAAATAAAAAAAAAAAAAAAAAAATAAAATAAAAAATAAAATAAAAAATAAAATAAAAAATAGAATAAAATAAAATAAGAATTTAACAATATAAAATAAATATTTTATTATAATTCAATGGATTATATATATATATAAATATTATACTTTTTGAAGTTGAATAAACCTATTTCGTTTTATTAGTATTTTTAACGTTATTTACAAAGCTTAATTTTTTTATAAGCCTATTTATTTAATTATTATTATTATTATTTTTTTTTATTATATATATATTTTATTATATTTTATTTTATAATTATTTTATTTATTTTGACAGAAAATAAAATAAAAGTGTCTGTAAAGTCTAAAATTATGTAGAGAAATATACATATTAATTTTTTTATTTTATTTTATTTTTTATTTTTATATTTATATTTATATTTATATTTATATTTATTTTTATTTTTATTTTTATCTTTTAATGGATTTTTTTTTTTTTTTTTTTTTTTATTTTTATTTTAAAATAAAAAAATCCATTAATGAAAATATGAAAGACTACAGTAAATTATTATTATTATTATTATTATTATTATTATTATTATTATTATTATGATTATTATTTTAAATATATTAATTAAAGGTTCTATGCGAGAGGAACAAATTTAAAATATTATAAATATATTATTTATTAAATGTAAAATAATAATAATAATAATAATAATAATAATAATAATAATAATAATAATAATAATAATAATAATAATAATAATAATAATAATAATAATAATAATAATAATAATAATAATAATAATAATAATAATAATAATAATAATAATAATAATAATAATAATAATAATAATAATAATAATAATAATAATAATAATAATAATAATAATAATAATAATAATAATAATAATAATAATAATAATAATAATTAATATTATTATATTATATTTTATTATATTCTTATTATTTGACATGAAATTTAGCCTTTTCATTATTTTTTTTTTTTTTTTTTGTTTTTTTTTTTGTTTTTTATTCAAAATTTCATTTAAAAAAAAAAAATTTTTTTTTCTTTTATAATTAATATTATACTTTATAAATAAATAATTTGAAATGATTATAAAAGTTCCAATAAATATCATAATTAATGACAGTTTATAAAATTAAAATATATAAATATAAATATAAATATAAATATAAATAAAATAAAAAATTAAAAATTAAAAAAAAAAAAAAAAAAACTATTTAATATTTAATATTTTATTTAATATTTTATTTAATATATTATTAATTTTTTATTTCATTTATAAAATAATAATAATAAAAATAAATATGACTAAAGAAGATTCTATGATTTCTAGACATGTTAAAAAGAAGGATTCAATTATTTCCACCAACAGAGATTCCAATAATGAAAAAAATTTTACTGAAAATTTGAAGGAACCCTACAACAAAGAAAACCATTATTCCAGTCCTCTCAGGACGACCAAAAGTTTAGTAGATGATGATAACCTCATTGTAGTGGTAATATGGATAAATATAGATCATATTTTATAATAATAATAATATTAATATTAATAATAATAAATATTAATATTATTAAATATTAAAAAAAAAAAAATTATTATTAAAAATATTTATAAAAAAATTAATAATAAATATTAACATTTATAAAAATTAATATTAATAAATATTTATAAAATAATAATAATAATAATAATAATAATAAATATTAATACCTAGACTCCCATAGCCATGGAGAATACGAATAAGGAAGTTTCTAAAAATGGAAAAACAAATGATGATCCTAACTACTACTATGACTTTGACCGCAACAATAATTATCCTTGCCGTACTTTAATGGAAAAAGATTTGGCCCCGTATGATATCAATTTTAATGATCCTTATTTCATGGAGCATCATACTTCTAATCGAAAAAAGTGTAACCCTAATAATGAGCCTTCTGATATATGGAAAAAAGAAGAACAAGAAGAAGAAGAGGAGGAAGAAAATCTTTATGATATCAATTTTAATGACCCTTATTTCATGGAGCATTATACTTCCAATCGAAAAAAGTGTAACTCTAATAATGAACCTTCTGATATGAAGAAAGAAGAAGAAAAGGAAGAAAATCTTTATGATATCAATTTTAATGATCCTTATTTTACATTGCATAATACATCCAATAGAAAAAAGTATAACTCTAATAATGAGCCTTCTGATATAAGGAAAAAAGAAGAACAAGAAGAAGAAGAGGAGGAAGAAAATCTTTATGATATCAATTTTAATGACCCTTATTTTACACTTCATAATACTTCCAATCGAAAAAAGTACAACTCTAATAATGAACCTACTGATATGAAACAAGAAGAAGAGAAGGAAGAAAATCTTTATGATATCAATTTTAATGATCCTTATTTTACATTGCATAATACATCCAATAGAAAAAAGTATAACTCTAATAATGAACCTTCTGATATAAAGAAAGAAGAAGAAGAAAATCTATATGATATAAATTTTAATGACCCTTATTTCATGGAGCATCATACTTCCAATCGAAAAAAGTGTAACCCTAATAATGAGCCTTCTGATATATGGAAAAAAGAAGAACAAGAAGAAGAAGAGGAGGAAGAAAATCTTTATGATATCAATTTTAATGATCCTTATTTTACATTGCATAATACTTCTAATAGAAAAAAGTATAACTCTAATAATAATGAACCTTCTGATATAAGGAAAAAAGAAGAACAAGAAGAAGAAGAGAAGGAAGAAAATCTTTATGATATCAATTTTAATGATCCTTATTTTACATTGCATAATACATCCAATAGAAAAAAGTATAACTCTAATAATGAACCTTCTGATATAAAGAAAGAAGAAGAAGAAAATCTATATGATATAAATTTTAATGACCCTTATTTCATGGAGCATCATACTTCCAATCGAAAAAAGTGTAACCCTAATAATGAGCCTTCTGATATATGGAAAAAAGAAGAACAAGAAGAAGAAGAGGAGGAAGAAAATCTATATGATATCAATTTTAATGATCCTTATTTTACACTGCATAATACTTCCAATCGAAAAAAGTGTAACCCTTATAATAAATCTACTGATATGAAGAAGAAAGAAGAAGAAAAGGAAGAAATTTTTTATGATATCAATTTTAATGATCCTTATTTCATGGAGCATCATACATCCAATAGAAATAAGTATAACTCTAATGAACCTACTAATATGAAGAAAAAAGAAGAGGAGGAAGAAAATCTTTATGATATCAATTTTAATAACCTTTATTTCATAGAGCATCATACTTCCAATCGAAAAAAGTGTAACTCTAATAATGAACCTACTATTATGAAGAAAAAAGAAGAGGAAGAAAAGGAAGAAAATCTTTATGATATCAATTTTAATGACCCTTATTTTACACTGCATAATACTTCCAATCGAAAAAAGTGTAACTCTAATAATAAATCTACTGATATGAAACAAGAAGAAGAGAAGGAAGAAAATCTTTATGATATCAATTTTAATGATCCTTATTTTACATTGCATAATACTTCTAATAGAAAAAAGTATAACTCTAATAATAATGAACCTTCTGATATAAGGAAAAAAGAAGAAGAAGAAGAAGAAGAAGAAAAGGAAGAAAACCTTTATGATATCAATTTTAATGATCCTTATTTTGCACTGCATAATACTTCCAGTCGAAATAAGTATAATGATCCTTTAGATATAAAAAATGAAGAAGAAGGAAAAGATGTTAAAATAAAGGAAAAAGGAGAAAAAGATGAAAAAGCGAAAAGAGAAGGAAATAATGAAAATAATTTAGATGATTTAGATGAAAAGAATAACAATTATATATCAAAAAATTATGATGATATTGGTAATGCTAATCATGATAAGGATAAAGATAAGGAGGAGGAAGAGGATGAGGATGAGGATGAGGATAGGAATAAGGAGAAGGAGGAAGAGAATAATACATATGATTTTTACGAGGACTATAGAAACTATACCACCAATTTAAATTCAGATTATAATTTTCCATTGCCATCATCATCATCATTATCATCATCATCATCACCACCGCCACCACAGATTTCCAGTGGTTTTAAAAAAAAAGAAAATGAAGATAAGAATGAAGATAAGAGTGAAAATAAGAATGAAGCTAAAAATAGGAATGAAAACAAATATAAGATCGATAGTAAAGAAGATGAAGAAGAGAAAGTTGATGAGGAAGAGGAAGAGAAAGAGAAAGAGAGAGAGAAAGCTAAGGCAACCGAAATTAAAAAGAATTCCACCTATGAATTTAAAAAAAATAATCTAAATTTTAAACAGTATCTTAATTCGAATCTCAATTATTATTATCATCATCATCATCATCATCATCATCATAATAATAATAATAATAATAATGATAATGATAATAATAATAAATCTGTTAATATTATTGATATTCCTTCTCCTTCTAAAGAGGAATATGGTCAAGGACATGAAAATGAAAATGAACCTGTTCATTCTGGTTTCAATTCTACTACTACAGGTAATTCTTTTTTTTTTTTTTTTTTTTTTTTTTTTTTTTATTCTATTATTATTTTTATTGAATGTTAATATTAATAAAAATTTATATATATATATATATATATTTCATTAATATCTATCTAACTATATCTATATCTATATCTATATTTATATATATATATATATATATATATATATATATATATATTTTACATATGTATAAATATTTATTTACTTACTTATTTACTTGGAAAAAAAAAAAAAAAAAAACACCTTATATGAAATAGTTAAAGATTCAGCCAAAGGGATGATGAATTCCATCATTGTTCAATTTAGTCCATCTAAAAAGGAAAAGGAGACATTAATCATGGATGAGGTATCCGATGAGGAGGGGGTTCCCTCAAAAGGAAAAAACGAACCTCCTTATGATATTAAGGATAATAATAATAATGATAATAATAATAAGAATTATAATAATGATAATAATAATAATAATAATAATAATAATAATAATAATAATAATAATAATAGTTATAATAGTTATAATAGTACTCAAGAAGAAATTTTACTCTCGCCAACGATGTCACCGCTTCCAATGGATGTCATCCATCCTTCTTCCATGCCTTCCATGATTCTACCGATTAATTTTCTAAATCATAAAAAATCATTTTCATCATCATTATTATCATCCTCTTCTTCTTCTTCTTTTTCTTCTTCTTCTTCTTCAGTGGTATCTTCAGTGGTATCCTCAATCTCATCTTCATCATCATCTTCTTCTTCTTCCACTTCTTCTCACTTTTCAAAAATTATTATCATAGCTATTGATTCTTCAGGTAATAATGAAGTTTTTTTTAGAGGAAAAAAAAAAAAAAAAATTTAAGAAAATTTAATATAATTATAATAAATGAAAAAATAATAATAATAATAATAATAAAATAAAAAAAAAATACACTAATACTAAATACTAGATATTAGATAGTAATATCAATACCTTATAATAGTCAATAGTAAATACTTAATTCTAATACTATTACTAATACTTAATACTAATACTTAATACCAATACTAATATTAATATTAATATTAATTTTTTTTTTATTTTTGTTTTTTTGTTTTTGTTTTTCTTGTTATATTTTTATATAATTTTTAATTATAAATTCTTACTATTATAAATATATAAATATATACATAAAATATTATTAAATTTTTTTTTTTTAAAATTTTTTTTTTTTTTTTATTTTATTGTTTAAATTTTTTTTTATTTGATATTTTTTTATATTAATTTCAATACATATATATTATATTATAATTATAATTATAATTATATTTATATTTATTTATTTTTTTGTTTTCTTTTATTATATATAGAAAATAGTCGATATACTGTTCAGTGGGCCTTAAATCATTTCATAGATAAAGAGAAGGACTTAGTAATTTTCATTCATGTAAGAGATTCCATAGGTATCTAATTCTACAAATAAGATATTATTTTTTAAATATAAATTGTAGTAGTAAATTTATGAAAAGTAATATTAACTATATATATTAACATTTAATATTTATTATATATTTATTATATATATATATATATATATATATATTTATTAGTATTGAATTCTGAAACGGATGAAAATGTAAAAAAAAAAAAAAATTAAAAAATTAAAAAATTAAAAAATTAAAAATAAAAAAAAAAAAAAATTAGATATTGAAAAAAAAAAAAAAAAAAATTATTAATTCAATATATCTTTACATAATTTATCTTTATCTCTATCTCTATCTATTAACTATAATTTAAAGAATAGAAATGCTTCTCATAAACTTCTTAAAAACTATTTAAAAATTTATCAAGATATGGATGTAATATATATATATATATATATATTTTATTTTATTTATTTTATTTTAATAATTTTAATTAACCAATAATGTTAATAATATACTATTTATTATAAATATATATATATATATATATATCAATAGTTTGCTTGTAGAGCTATAGCGATTAAGGGTGAACCCAAAGAAGAAATTGTTCGTAAAGTCCGTGATCTTAAGGCAAATCTTTTAATCATGAGTAGTCGAGGTTTAAGTTCCTTTAAAAAGTATTTAAAAAAAAAAAAAATTTTTTTTTTTTTCCTTTTTTGATTAAATATTATTATTAATTTTTTTTTTTTTTCATAATTAAACATAATTTATATATATATATAGAATTTTTATTACAACTTTTTACTTTATTTATATTATTATTATTTTTTTAATATAAAAGAAAATTTTATTTATCTAATTTATTATCATATTCATTAAAAGTATTGTTTTTTTTTTATTATTTTATTTTATTTTATTTTATTTTATTTTATTTTATTTTATTTTATTTTAATTTTCTTTTTTTTTTTATTATATTATATATATTATAAAAGAATATTTGTTGGTTCAGTTTCAGAGTATTGTATTCATCATGCTGAATGTCCTGTACTCATTGTTAAGAATCCTCAAAAAAAAAAAAAAATGGTTTCTTTAAAAGAAATGATAAAAGATAAAAAAAATAAATAAATAAATAAAAACAAAACAAAACAAAACAAAAAAAAAAAAAAAAAAAAAAAAAAAAAATCTATAAATAAATTATTAAAGATTCCACTATTACAAATATATATATATATATTAATAAAATTTAAATTATAACTTTTATTATATATACATATATATGAAGTTTTTTTTTTTTTTTCTTTTAAAAAAAAAAAAAGAAAGATTATTATATGACAATTAATTTATAATAAAAATTTTATATAGGTATTAATTATTTAAAAAATAACTAAATATAATTATTATTATTATTGAATGGTTTATTTTTATTTAATAATAAATTTTTTAAATCAAAAAAAAAAAAAAAAAAAAAAAATAAATAAATAAATAAATAAATAAATAAATAAATAAATAAATAAATAAAATAAAATAAAATAAAATAAAATAAAATTAAAAAAAAAACTATTTCTTCTTTCTTCCTATATATATATATAATATTTTTATTCATTAATTTCAAAATAATTAATAATTGATAAATAATAAATAATAATTTTTTTTTTTTTTTAATTATTGTATAGTACCTCCCCAATTTCATTAAAAAAAAAAAAAATTCCCATTTCTTAAAAATCTATTCCACTTTTTTTTTTTTAAAAAAAAAGAAATAATAATAAAAATAAATTTATCATCATTATTATTTATTATTATTATTATAATTTTTCCTTTTTTTTTTTTTTTTTAGTTTTAACCTTTTTAAAATTTAAATCTACCTATATTAAAGCTCTTTTATAACTTTTTTTTTTTTTTTTTTTTTTTTTTTTTTTTTTTTTTTTTTTTTTTTTTTTAATGTTTGACTATGGTAGCAATGATCAAAATTATCATAAATTTAAAAATTCTATCCTAATATGAAAAAAAAAAAAAAAAATTTATTATATATATTTTTTATTTTATGTATAAATGATAAATACTTTTTATTGTTATTTAATAATATTATTTACAATAAAGACTATATATATATTAAGAAAATCAATTCATAAAATATATATATATATATACTAATATTTATAATAGTAAATTCTAATAATTATTTTTTTTTTTTTTTTTTTTTTTAATAATAAATATAAAAATAAAAATAAAAATAAAAAAATAAAATAAAAAAAACTTATATTGTATTAAAAAGAAAAATATTATAAGACTTAAAGAAAGATATATAAATTTATGTTGAATTTTTTTTCTTCATTATGTATTTAAAATACAACTTTTACTTAAAAATCAAAGGATAAATATATATTAATAATATACATAATATTAATAATATTAAATAAGTAATAATAATAATCATTTATATATGTTTATCGTTATTTGAAAAGAATTTATGATATTAAAATTATAAAATGAATAAAAATTAACTGAGAATCCTTATACATATATAATAAAATAACAATAATAATAATAATAAACTTATTTTGATATATCTATAGACTTAATTTATCAAAAGTTTTTGAACTATTTTATTATTATTATTATTATTATTATTTTATATTTAAATTATTATTATTATTATTATTATTATTACTTGTCATGTTTTATTTTATTTAAAATTATTGTTAAAATTATTCGATTAAAATTAATTATTCCTTTTCCTTTTCAATTTTAGCAACAGTACCAACTTTAGATTGAGATTCTTGTACAGCTTGCGTATTAGCTGAGGTATTTGATTGAATTTGTGTTTGATTTGTTACTTGTATCTTATTTTGAACTTGAATATTTTGATTAGTTTGCGTTGTAGTGTTTTGTGCTGTTGAATTAGCTGCTGTGGCTGTAGCAGTAGCAGTTTGATATTGTGGTTGTAATTGTTGAGTAAGTGCAGCTAATTGAGCTTTTAATTGTGAATTTTGATGTTTTAAAGTTTCAACTTGTAAACTTAATTCACTAATACTATTTATATAATAGTATATAATAAAATAAAATAAAAAACAAATAAAAAATAAAAAAAAAAAATTTTTTAATATTTTTACAATAACTTTAATATAATAATAAATTTATACATATATAATTTTTTTTATTTTTATTTAAAAAAAAAAAAAAAAAAAAAAAGACAAAATGTATAAATATATAATGTTTTCCTTGTATATACAATATATACACATATATATATTTATAGACATATATTAATTTGTTTTATATAATAATTTATTATTTTATAATAATAATATTTACGCTTGTTCACACAATAATTTTTCTAAAGTCCATTTTTCAAGATTAGTAGATTCTTGTTCTTTTAAACGTTGAATATATTGTACAGCACGTGCAATAATTCTACCTTTATTTTTTTCGTCTTCTGGAATAAGTTTAGCTAATTCATTAATACCTTCATTAATAATTTCACGTCTTCTACGTTCAACCTCTTTATGATTAGCACGACGTTGCTTTAACCATTCATCCGAACCTACTGGTGGTTTTGGAGTATGAATATTTCTAGTAGGTTGAGGATGTAAAATTGAAGTATTGTAAGTTTGAAGAGTTTGGAATTGAACCGCTTGTTGGGAAGATGATTGATTAGTAACTTGTTGACCTACTGTTTGATGTGTGGAAGACATTTGAGATTGCATAAATGATTGATTCATATTATTTTTTTTTTTTTTTTGCTGTTGTTGTTATTTTTTCTATTTAATAATATTGTATATAATTTTTATTTTTTTTTTTTTTTTTAATTTATATTAAATATATCGTTAGTACTAATAACATTAATAATGTATAAAAATTTTTTTCTAAAATGTTTTATCATATAATGCAATTTAGATTAATCAGCCTTTTAAAAAATATTTTTCTTTTTTTTTTTTACTTTCTTGCCCAAATCTCAATATTTTTATAATTATTTTAATATTAGATAATATTAATATTTAATATTTTTTTTTTTTTTTTTTTTTTTTTTTTTTTTTTTTCTAATATTCTATTCATATCTTTTTACACAAACATACTGTTCCATTTAAATTAATTTTAATTTGAAATTATTAATCTAAAAAATATAATTTTAAAGAGGCTTCATCTTTAATTTTTTATTATTATTTTGTTTTATATTTAATATATTTATTTTATATAAAAAAGAGATAAACTCCATAAATACTTTAAAATAAAATTACCTTTTCACTATATTAATTACTTTTTTATATTTAATATGAATATTTTTTTTATTAAATCTATTTTTTCTTTTTCTTAAATATTACTTTTGAAAAGTTTAAAAAATTATTTATGATACCAACGTGACGACTTGTGCTTTTTATATTATTTTCTTATATTAATTCTCTTTTTATATATATATAAATAAAAACGACAAAAAAAAAAAAAAAAAACTTTTTTTTATTTCTTTATTTCTTATTTTTTTTTTTTTTTTTTTTTATATATTTCTTTTACTCTTAAAAAATAAATAAATAAATAAATAAATAAATAAATATATATAGTCATATTAAATTATTTTAATATAATATATTAAAATATATTATTTTAATTGTCAATATATTAACAATATATTGGTTATATTTTAATTTAATATAAAATAATCATTCATTGGTCACAGGAATACATTAAAATGTACATTAATTAATGAAATGTAATATATAATGTAATTGTATCAAAATGTATATACATATACATAAAAATGTATTAAAAAAACTTTAAATGATAATATATAGAATGTATAGAATATTCCAAAAATAACAAAAAAAATTTTTTAATGAAATATAATATCATAATATTATAATATCATAATACATATTGGCAAACATAAATGATTTTATAATTAAAAATAAAATATTAATGTTCACTTGTAGCTTTCGGAAAAGAATTAAAATATTTATGCTTTTCATTTGTAGTTTTTGGAAAAGAATTAAAATATTTATGCTTTTCATTCGTAGCTTTTGGAAAAGAATTAAAATATTTATGCTTTTCATTTATAGCTTTTGGAAAAGAATTAAAATATTTATGCTTTTCATTTATAGCTTTTGGAAAAGAATTAAAATATTTATGCTTTTCACTTGTAGCTTTAGGGAAAAAATTAACATAAGCATTAACAAATAGTACGGTCATGGTCATCTACAATGACTAAAATATATTTAAAAATTATAATAGTAAAAAGATTAAATAGAATATAATGATTATCTTTTCAAGTTTTATTTAATTTATTTTTATTTATATTTTTATATATATATTTTTTTCTTTTTTGACATATATAGTTTTTTTTTTTTTTTTTTTTTTTTTTTAATTATTATTATTATTATTATTATTATTATTATTATTATTATTATTATTATTATTATTATTATTATTATTATTATTATTATTATTATTATTATTATTATTATTATTATTATTATTATTATTATTATTATTATTATTATTATTATTATTATTATTATTATTATTATTATTATTATTATTATTATTATTATTATTATTATTATTATTACTAGTAGTAGTAGTAATAAATACTAATAAAAAAACTAAATTTAAGTTTTTTTTTATGTAGTTTCAAATCTTTAATAATTTTTTAAATAATAATAAGAATTGAATTATTATCACTATAAACGAATAATTAAAAATTGAATTTAAACCCTTTTAAATATAATAAAGCAATAAAATATTATTTTAAAATATTATTGATAATAATAAGACATGTTTATTAATGATTATTATTAATTAAAATATTATTTATTATTTATAATTATTATAAAGATAATAATAAAATTAATGATTCTTATTAATTAAAATATTATTAAATATTATAAATAATAAATTTTATTAATGATTTTTATTAATTAAAATATTATTAAATATTATAATTATAGTGATAATAATACATGTTTATTAAATGATTTTTGTTAATTAAAATATTATTAAATATTATAATTATAGTGATAATAATAATAAAACATGTTTATTAATGATTCTTATTAATTAAAATATTATTTAATTAAAATATTATTTAATTAAAATATTATTTATTATTTATAATAATTATAATAAAATTAATGATTTTTATTATATTTTATTTCATTATTGATAATTATAATAATAATAATAAAACATGTTTATTAATGATTTTTATTAATAATAGTTATATATATATGTATATATATAATTTGTTATAATATAAAATTTATTAATTTTATATTATTAATTTTTTTCTTTAAAAAAAAAAAAAAAAAACATTGGTAAAATTAATATAAATATTACAGCTATTTAATTATATAATTAATATAGAAATAATTATATTCAATATTATTATTATTATTATTATTTTTTCCTGATTATTATTACTATCATTATTATGATTATGATTATGATTATTATTAACATTCATTGTAGCAAATTAATTTTATTTTTTAATCTATTCTGTATTTTCTATTTTATGTTAATAAATCAATAATTCCTTTATAAATTTCTACAACCATCACATCATCTTTATGAATTTCCTTTCCTTTCTTTGCTAAATTTAAAGGGTATTCCCATTCTTTATTTTCTTTATTGATATTAACACTCTTTGAATTAATAACTTTATCCATCCCAGAAGAAAGAAATAAAGGTGTATCTCTATTATTATTTGCTGTATTGGCATCTACTTTATGTTCAATTAAAACTTTAACAATATTTTCATAGTTCTCTCTTCATAGGTTTAAGAGCTTCTTCGCATCAATCTTGATATTCTTATTCATATACGAAAAATATTGGTGAGTTATCACATTCATTTTCTTGACGTGTATTTGCCTTTGCATTATTCTCAATTTAAAGTTTTAAAATATATGCGATCCAACCTCGTAATAATAATAAAGCTTATAAAAGTGAATCCTCATTATCATTTAATAAATTAACATTTGCACCATGTTCAATTAACAATTTAACCAATATTCTTATTTTTATTTTCACAAGTCTTTATTAAAGGGGAAGAACCATTTATATATATATATATTTAAGAAAGGATCCATGTATTTATACAAAATCGATATACACCACTACTACCATGGTTTTTAATTTTCATCGACTCCATTTTCAATTAAAAGTTTTAACTTTATTTTTATGTCGAAGTTCGTATGTATATGGTAAAGGTGTATAGTCAGTTAGAGTTACTTAAATTTTTTTTTTAGTTCTTCTGAAATTATATTTATAATTTTTAAATTGGAGGCTATCTTTAATATCATTTTGGAAATAAAGAAACATTTCTATGAATTCATTATCAATAGTATAGGATTTTAATCAATTACCCTCAAAATGATATAAAGATAGCATTATGATTTTACTTTATTTCATTTCATTATATTTTCTATTATTTGGTGTAAATATATATCATAATAATTATAAAATATTGAATAATTTAAATATATACTATTCTTTTTATCCAATAATAATTGAAATTTACCAATGATAAAACAAAGCTTATTTAATACTAAATTTTCATTTCCACATTTATTTAAAATATTCATTTATTTATTTATTTACTTTACATATTTATTTATTTATTAATTAATTAATTTATTTATTTATATATTTTATATTTCTATATTTCCATATTCTATATTTTATATATTTCTTCATTTTTGTTTTTGTTCTTTTGATTTATTAAATTCCATTAATCCACAACTCAAAATTAAAAATCTGTATGATTAATATATATTATATGAATATATGAATATATTAATATAAATCCATTACAGTGTAATATATCAAATATCTTAGGTTTTAGTAAACCAATTTCATTGTCATACCGAAACCATTTTAAACATTAAAACAATAATAAAAAAAAAAAAAACTTAAAAAATTATAAATAATAATTAAATAAATAATAAATAATAAATAATAAATAATAAATAATAAATAATAAATAATAAATAAATAATAAATAATAAATAATAAATAAATAATAAATAATTAATAATAAATAATAAATAATAAATAATTAAATAATAAATAATAAATAATAAATAATAAATAATAAATAAATAATAAATAATAAATAATAAATAATAAATATATAATAATAAATAATAAATAATAAATAATAAATAATAAATAATAAATAATAATTGAATAAATAATAAATAATAATTGAATAAATAAAAAATAATAAATAATAAATAATAATAATTTTATTATTTATTATTTATTATTAATAATTATTAATATTTTAAAATATAATTTTTAAACTTTTTTTATATCATTATTAAAATATTAAAAAAAAGAAAAAGAAAAAGTTGCTTAATGGTTATTTTATATTAAATTAACTCTAAAATAAAATAAAATAAAATAGTATGTAATAAAATGGTATGTAATAAAGTGATATAATATAAAATAAAGTGATATAATATAAAATAAAATAAAATAAAATAAAATAGTATGTAATAAGGTTGTTTTCCATAGTTATTATTATCAATATATCATCAATAAATTGTTACTGATCTCTTAATTAAATTAAAAAAGACACAATTTATTTTGTCAAATAGATTAAATTTAATTAATTTGGAAATTTTTAATTTGTTAGAAAAACTATTAATTAATAAATTTTAATGAAAATTATTTGAAACTTTAATTGCTAAAAAAAAAAAAATCCTTTTGGAATATTATAAAAATAATAAATTATAAATAATAATAATAAAAAAAAATAATAATAATTATTAAAAATTTGATGATATAAAATATGCTTTATTATATATATATTTTTACTTTTAAACTATTATTTTTTATTATCTTTTATTATTATTTATTATTTATTTATTTTTTATTATTATTTATTATTCAATTATATATTATTTATTATTATTTATTATTTTTTATTATTTATTATTCAACTATTTATTATTTATTATTATTTATTTATATTTTTTATTATTTTTTATTATTATTTTTATTATTTGTTATTATTTAATTATTTATTATTCAATTATATATTATTCAATTATTTATTATTTATTATTTATTATTTATTATTTTTATTGAATATTTTTATTAAACTAATAATATTAATATTTATTATAATAAAATATATAAATTATGAATAATAAATACTTAAAACATATAAATAGAAATAGTTTTAAATATTTTCATTCCAAAAAGTATTTTAAAACAACTTTAAAAAATTTTTAATATTAATCCTAATACCATGTAATATAAAATATAATTTTATTTAAACAAATGAACGAATGAACGAATGAATAAATAATTTGATTCTCTCTAAATTTATATTAATTTTAAAATAGATTAAAAATTTTTTTAAAACTTTATGAAAATGAAATGAAAATTATAATTAATTCCATCGAATAATAATAAAAATAAAAAAAGATAAAAGGAAAAAACAATATTAATATTAATAATAATAATAATATTAATATTAATAATAATAATAATAAAAAATAAAAGAAAAAAGAAAAAGCAATTTTCCCATTGTAATTTGTTATTTTTACAATAAAGTAATTAAAATATAATAAAATCTTATTTCATATTATTGAATGAACTTTTACAGTGTAACATCAGACCAAAGGAACAAAAATTTAATTCAAATAAATTAATGGTTTCAAAAATTGGAAAGATAAAGCCTTTTCGTAAAATTATTATAAATAAAATAAAAATAAAATAAATAGTGAAATGGTATTAAAGAGCAAAGTATTAATAAAAATAAAATAAAATAAAATAAATCGTAGAATATTAAATATGAAATAATATGAAATACAGATTGAATATAATAAAATAAAAGATTATAGATTATTTTTTTTTTAAAAGAAAAAAAAGTATACTAAAAACTGGAATTCAAAACAATTTTAAAAAAGTTTATATAAATTTAATTACCTATTAAATTTATCTTTCAAATAGAAAAAAAAAAGTTGTTGAATTATTATATAATATTATTTTCATATGAATACTTTCATTATATGCTGAATTATTATATAATATTATTTTCATATATGAATACTTTCATTATATTTTTAACTTTGAATAAAAAAAAAATAACAGAATTATTAAAATATATTAAAAGTAATGAATCCATAATGGCAAATGGAATTTCTATATATAAAAAAGTTTTTTTTTTTTTTTTTAAGATAATATATGAAAAAGAAAAAAGTTAAAAAAATATTAAAATTTATTTCTTTTTTTTTTTCTATATTTTGTGATTTAAAACTTTGATTTTTATATATAATAAAAACCGATTAAAAAAAGAAAAAATTAATTGTCTGTTAAATCTACATTATATATTTATTTTATCTTTTTTTTTTCTTTCATGCTTCGTTCGCTCATTTGTTATATGTCTAATTTATATATAATTTTTTTTTTCTATTATTATTAACACTAAAAATAAAATAAAAAATATATATATATATATCTATATATACATAAATTTTAAAATTTTTAGTTTTATTACTATTATTAACCTATCATATTAATTAAAAGAATATAAAAAGTGAAAATAAATAAATAAATATAAATAAAATTTTGATTAAATTATTAATTAATAAAAAATATTTCATAATATATTAATAATTAATTTATAAACATGAAATTTTATATTAATTTAACTTATTAGTATATTAATATATATCAGAACTTTATTCATATTATTTTTTTAAATTTAATATATTAATATATATCAGAACCTTATTTATATTATTTTTTTTAAATTTTATATTTATTTATTTATTTATTTATTATCAATTAAAAATATTAAAAAAAATGAATAAAAATAAAATAGAAATAATAAATAATAAATAATAAATAATAAATAATAAATAATAAATAATAAATAATAAATAATAAATAATAAATAATAAATAATAAATAATAAATAATAAATAATAAATAATAAATAATAAATAATAAATAACAATAATAATAAATAATAATAAATAACAATAATAATAAAAAATAATAATTTTAATTATTATAGTTTCACCTACATAATATTTTAATATTCAAAAGAAAATAATTAAAAAAAAAAAAAAAAAGAAAAATTTTGTATTTATATATATATTAGTAATTATATAAATTTTATATATATATATAAATATATAATTTTTTTTTTTTTTTTTTTCTATAACACTTTTTTTTTTTTTCCTCTTAAATTTTTTTTTTTTTATTTTTTTTTACAATTATTTTGTGCGTGTGTATATAGAGCGATTTGTTATTTAATTTTTTCTTTTTTTAAAGTTAGAGAAATTAATTCATTGTAAATATTTATTATCAATAATAAAATATTTATTAAATTTATACAATAAATCATAAAAAAAAAAAAAATAAAAAAAAAAAATAAACATTATACCAATTATAAATATTTTTTTTTTTGAACCTTAATTTATATTAATAATATTTAATATTATTATATTAACATTCAAATTCAAAAAAATAAATTCAAAATAAATAGTAGCAATTATTTATAAAAAAAAAAAAAAAAAAAAAAAAAAAAAAAAAAAAGTGAAAGAAAAACCTACTTAAAATAAATCAATATATTAATAATATATAAATATTGTATTATTTAATTGAATTAATGAAAAAGTAATTTCAATATATCCATTTAATTATAGTATCCTTTATTGAATTTCAAAATAAATATTAAATTCATTAATAAAATAAATATATCAAAGAGATATATAATAATACAATATAATAAAAGAAAAACAAGATAAATTATCTAGAAAAGAAAAATAAAATAAAATTAAAAAATTTAAAAAATTAAATTAAAAAATTTAAAAAATTAAATTAAAAATATATATATATATATATACCGAAAATGAAGGTGATATATAAAATAATGAATTATTTGATAGTAATATGTCAAATAATAAATGTCCCAGTACATGAACCTTTTTTTTATTGGATGATATTATGTTTAATATTTGCAAAAGGAAATTTTCGTACTATACCAGGAATTATAGTGGTACTGCATTGGGCATTATATTCAATAGCTACTATGATAGACCAAATTCGTTACTTTTATATTGCTGCAAACAAAACAATAGATAGAGAAAATCAATGGAAAAAATATGATACACTTATTATTTTACTTAATTATTTATCTGAAATTGCTGGTGACTGGTAAATTTTAATTATATATATATATTTTTTATTTCTATCTTTTTATTTTATTACATATATTGTTTAATTCATTATAATTCTTTTTATAAATATTTATAAATTTTGAAATAGAAATTTTTATTCTTGTATAATTATTATTTTAATATTTACATCATATAATAAAATATTAATATTAATACTATTTTATTTATTTTATTTTAATTTTTTTTTTATTTTTTTTTATTTTATTTTTTTTATTTTAATTTTTTTTTTTTATTTTTATTTTATTTTTTTTATTTTAATTTTTTTTTTTATTTATTTATTTTTTTTTTTTTTTTTACTTCTTTCAATTTAAGGTATCCCGTTTACGTTATATATAAATATGTTCCAAGAAATTTTTTAAAAAAATTATCATCTAGTTTTTGCTTATTTTATAATATAACAAAATTACTTCCAGTGGTTCATTTTTACTATAATTATGATAATTGTAACACTTTTATTACCTATAAAGTAGTTCAAAAATGTTTACATACAGATTTTTGGGTTACATGGTCAAATTTACAATGTATCATTAGTATAGGTACATTTATATATTACTTACTACTTTTGGTAATATTAAATAAAGCAACGTATCCTGTTTCTAGAAATAGTATGTACAAAAAAAATATTTAAATAAAATATATATTATTTAAATATATATATATATATTTTGAATTTTATTAAAAAAAAAAAAAAATTACTAAATATATATTTTATTAATTATATATATTTTTAAAATATAAAGTACTTAATTATCAATCAATTATTAAAAAATTTAGAAATTATTCACCATATAGGTAAATATATCTATAATTATTGATAATTAATGAAAAATTTTTTTAATAATAAAACTAAATATATATATATATATATATATTTTTTTTAATATACATATATAAATTATTTAAATAAATTTAATAATAAATAAATAATTAGAATAAAAATATTATGTTTGATTGCAATATTATCATCAGTTTCAGTTATTCCTTTACCTTTTCATGCAAGAAATAGAATTACTTTCAATTTCGAACTGTTAAGAACTCTACTAAAAAATATTTCCTATTATATTATTTATTTTGATAGAATTTTATTAGAAAATTTTGGTGATCCTAGAGATTCTATGAGTAATTCTCAAAAAAATCAAAATATCTATAGGAATTTAAAGGAAAATAGAATTTTCAAAGAAGATCCATTAAGTGTAACCAAGCCATCCAACTTATTTATTTCAAGTAATATGGAAAGTAATAGTAATACCTACAGTAGTTATTTGAAATCAAAGAGTCCTGAATATTTCATGTATTCACGTGGGGAAAGTTCAAATACTAATCTGGAAGATGATCCAACCATATCTAATAATATTAGAAGTACCTTAAAAATTAATGTCAATAGATTGGGTAGTGTTGAAAGTAATAGTAATAATATTGAGTTATTCAAAGGATCCCCTAATTATTATTATTCACCTTATGATACACCGTTAGGTTCTCCTAAAAAAGGATTATCTATTTTTGATTATCCTATTTTAAGCCCAAAAGGTTTAAATTCTCCTGGATCAAAAAGTCCATTTAGCGCCAATATCTATTCGGATAAAGCAAGATTAAATAGTGATTTTGATGATTTTGATGATGATGTCGCCTTGCCATTAAAAAATGATATCATAAGAATTGGTAGTGGTAATAGTAATGGTAATGGTAGAAGTAATGACAAAAATAAAAAAAATATAGAAAATATTAGTAGTACGGGAAGTACAATTCCTAGTACTTTAACTCTACCACCATTCCGAACAGAGAGAGAGAATAATAATAATAATAGCAATACGATATTCACAGAATATTCACAAGATGATGCTACAAGTTTTAGTCAATATAGTAAGAATTCTTTAACCCATCGTCGAGGACAGCCTTCTAAAGGTTCATTTTTTTTTAATTCCGGAAAAGAAAATGATAGTTTTGGTGTAAATAATAATAGAAGTTCTTTAACGCATCAACGAACATTATCGAAAGGATCCTCATTTTTTAGTACCCCCAAAATGCAACAGGTTTCTACACGATCCGTTTCCAGTATAATTGAACCTCTTAAATTAAGTTTATCAAATTCTCAACACTATCAAACTGCAACAATTACTAAGGATAATAGTATAAACAGTAACAATAGTCATTATAATAAAATCAATAATAATAATACCGTCAACATTAGCAATAACAATAACAATATTAATATTAATAATTATACGGATACGAATAGTAATAATAATAATAATAATAATAATAATAGTAATAATTATTTAAATATCTTTAATTTGAATCAAAATAATGATTTAAATGATATATCATTAATGACAGAATCTTCGATAACCTCCTTTATTCATTCCAATTTTAATAATAATAATAATAATAATAATAATAATAATAATACTCCATCAGAAAAAATTTATATCAATAAAAGTAGGGATAAATCATTTGATCGTTCCTTTGAACGTTCTTTTGACGGATCCTACGATCAATCCATGGATATTTCATTAAATAATGATTCAATTGATGATAGCAGTAGTAGAAGTATAAATAACCTAAGTAATGTCAATCGTATGTTACAGAAAATGTCAACACTTAAAGTCAATGATAATGGATTAATCAATATTTAAAAAAAAAAAAAAAAAAAAAAAAAAAAAAAAAAATTAAAAAATTAAGAAATTAGAATTAAAATTTAATATTAATATTAAAAAAATTAAAGAAAAAAAAAAATAAAATAAAAAAAAAAATAAAAAAAATAAAAATAATAAAATAATAATAATAATAATAATAATAATTTGATGATAATAAAAAAAAAATTTTTTTTTTACTCACTTTTTATTTACTATATATATTAAAATATTTTTGGTCTATTAATAATATTTCAATATATGTATTATATATATATTTAACAATTTATATTTTTCTTTTTTTTTTTTTTTTTGTTTGTTTGTTTTTTATTTTTTTATTTTTATTTTTATTTTTATTTTTATTTTTTTATTTTTTAGAAATATTAATTAATAATATATTTATACAGATTTATACAGTATTATATATAATATTGTATTTAAATATAATTAATCATAAACATAAAAATACTCCTAGAATTTTGTAAAAAAATAATTTTTTTTTTCAAAGTATTATTATTATTATTATTATTTTTTTTTTTGTAATTAAAGATTTTTATTAAAAATAAAAAAAAAAAAATAATAATAATAATAAATAAATAAATTAATTAATAAATTAATCAATCAATAAATAAAATAAAAATTAAAAATTTAAAAAAATAAAAATAAAAAATGGCTAAACTTATAGTCAATAAGAGTAAGCACATTATGCTATATTATAAATAAAATTTATATAATTACATGTAATACATGTAATAATAATAATTATTATTTAAAAAAAAAAAAAAAAAAAAAAGTTATGTCAATAGTTAATTTTGACAGTGTACCCAAAAAAAAAAAAAAAAAAAAAAAAAAAAAAAGAGAAAGAGTTGTTGCTAAAGGTTGTCAATAGACAGAACGAAAAAGATTTTTTTTTTTTTTTGTCACGTCACCTACACTCCTACAGCTCCATCAGAAAAGTCTTAGAATATCTATAGCTATTGCTTCTAATAATAATTAACAGTTTATAATAAAAAAATAAAATAAAAATATAATAAAGAGTTTTATATAAGTTAATAATTCAATAATTAAAATTTAATAATTTAATAATTAATAGTTAATAGTCTATTATCACTATTTAATAATTCAATAATTAAAATTTAATAATTTAATAATTAATAGTTAACAATTTAATAATAAATATTTAATAATAAATAAATTAATTCCATACTATATTACGAAATACAGTAGTACTAATGAAATTCTATAAAAAAAAAGATTTAATAATGAAATAATGTATGACAAAAACCTAAATCATTTTCTCCACTACCATTTAACAATACGGAATTACTTTCAATCTTAAAAATGAAATTTATTTTAATAATAATAAATAATAAATAATAAATAATAATAATAATAATAATAATAATGATAATAATAATAATAATAAATAATAATAATTAGTAATAATAATAATTAATAATAATAATGATAATAATAATGAATAAAAATAATATTAATAATTAATAATAATAAAAATAATAATTAATAATAATGAATAAAAATAATAACAATAATAATAATTAATAATTAATAATAATAATAATAACATAGATATATCCATATATATATATATATAAAAGAAATAAATAATTAAATATATTAACATTTTATATATTTATATTTATATTTATTGTATACATTCAATTATTTATAAAATATAAATGGATTAATAATGTGAATTTCTTTCCACACTAAAAAAAAGACCATATAGAAAATTAAATTATTTATTAATATTAAGAATAAAAATAAATAATAAAAATAAATAATAAAAATAAATAATAAAAATAAATAATAAAAATAAATAACATTAATAATGATTAATATCAATGATTTTCATAATTTATTTAAAATTAAATGATGATAACTTTATATATAAATATTAAAAATTCATAATCAATATCTCAAAATTTTATTGCATATGAAATGTGGCTTAAACTAATAAAATTAAAGTATTTTTAACATAAATTTTATATGGATATTAATCTATGTAAATAAAAATGATTCAACATAATTTTTATGTTTTTGTTATAAAACATAAATGAATCCATTATTTATTGCTAATTATTATTTATAGTAATAATAATAATTTCTTTATAACAGATATTCTTTTTTCTTTTTTCTTTTTTTTTTTTTTTTTTATATATATATACATATATATATATTTTTAATATATATATATCAGGAATTAAACCGCTTATTGGAGTCATTTTCAATTAATATAAAAAATAAAATTTTATAAATATATATATATATTTTTTTTATTTTTTTTCGGAGCCACAATTATTTCAAACTTTAAAACTTTATTTATTTAATTCACTCATTAATTCCATGAATTTTTTTTTTCTTTAAGTTAAAAAATAAAAAATAAAAAAAAAAAAAAGAAACAGAATTAATAATAAAATAAAAATAAAAATAAAAATAAATAAATAAATATTTTATTATTAAATAAAATATTATTAAAAAAAAAAAAAAAAAAAGTTCATAGGTAAATAAACCTCATACCTCTAAGATGACTAAAGATGACTAGGTTTATAAGATGATAAAATTTCTTTGTTGAAAAAGGAATTCTTTTTTTTTTTTTTTTTTTTTTTCAGATTAGGGTTTGAATAGGACAAAAAAAAAAAAAAAAAAAAAAAAAAAATCTGAAAGAAATTAGGATCTTCTCCTTCCTTCAGTAGCATTGCCTTAACTTTTGGCCTTGCTCGCTCACCTGTCTTTCTTTCATTTGCATAGCATAAGCTTATTGAAAATCATTTTCAGTGAATATATAAAAAAAAAAATTAAAATAAAAATAAAAATAAAACTATAATAAAAAAAAAATATTTAAATTAAAAAAAAAAAAAAAAGATTCCCTAAAATCTATATTAACAAATTGTTGTTTTTACTCTACATATAAACTTTTAATAAGGGGAATTGAATTAAATTTCATTTTCAAACATTAAATAATAATAATAATAATAATAATAATAATAATAATAAAATAATAATAATAAAATAATAAAAATAATAATAATAATAATAAATATTAATGAATATAAAATATTCCAATATATTACCATAAAACTATTTAAATAAATATATATATATATATATATATATTTTATTTTTATACAAATAAAGATAAATAATTGAAATTAAAATAAAATAAATCTTAAATCATACAAAATGAATTAATCCTAATAAACTAAAATAAAAGTATAGTATAAAATTCATAAAAGACACAAAATAAATAATTTTTTAATTCATATATACAATTTCATAATTATTATTATTTTTTTTTTTTTTTTTTACTAAATTTCAATTTATTTTTATTTTTTATTTATTTATTTTTTTATTTGTTTTTAAGTTCTACTTATTTTTATTTTTTGTAGTTTTTGCTATTTTAGTAAGTTCTACTTATTTCTATTTTATTTTTTTATTTTTTTTAATAAAAAAAAACTTTTATATCTATTTATTTTTTTTTTTTTTTTTTTTTTTTTTGAAATTTTTGTTCTGTTTTGTTATATATATTTTAATATATATTCTAAAATTTTATCTATTTTTTTTATTTTTTTTTTATTTTTATCTATTTTATATATATTAATTTCTAGCTATTTTTTTTTTTTTTTTTGTAATACCCAGTATTTTTTAATGTATTGTTTTATAGTTACTACTTTATATATAACTATAATGTTTATAATTTTTTTTTAAAAAAAAAAAATTATATATATATTTTATATTTTATTTTATAAATTATAATGATAATTATAATCTATTCTATTTTTTTTATATATAATAGTTTATATGTATAAATATTTTACAATTTATATATTTATTTATATTTTATAAAACTTGTTTTTTTTTTAATTATTATTATTTTCCTTTAATTTATTTATATTATTTAATTTTGTTCATCAGCAGAATCTTCAGCACTGTCTTCTTCTTCAACAGCAGCACTGGAATCATCATCAACAACAGCTTCTTCTTCATCAGAAATTTCCTCATTATTGAATTCCTTGAAAACATTAAGTAAGGAGTAGTAGGCTGGCTTTGGATTGTAGTCAGCGTCGAAGATAAGTGGAGTACCATCAGCTCTCCAACTGTGTGGATCATCAACACCCCAGACAAGGAAACCGGTACAGTATTCACTATTTAAGCAAGCTCTAAGAGCATCAGCATAAAGTTCAGCTTGGAATTCAAAAACTTCTTGAGATGGACCGGTAACACTGTTAACATCAATTTCAGTGATTTGAACTTCAAGACCTAATTCACCAAATCTACGAATGGTATCAACTACATTTTCGTATTTAACGGTCTTATCGGTGTGAAGGTGGTATTGAAGACCAACACCATCAATTGGAACACCACGAGCAAGAGCATCCTTAAGGAAGTTGTAGACAGCATTAGTTTTCTTTCCTTCACGGATATCAACACCTTCAATATCATAATCGTTGTAGAATAATTTGACACTTGGATCAACTTCACGAGCAGTTTTGAAGGCAACATCAATGAAATCTGGAACTTCTTGAATAATGTTAGTATTACGGAAATCCCAAGTACCATTTTCACCGGTAGCTTCATCATCAATAGCTTCATTGACAACATCCCAAATCTTAACCTTACCCTTGTAGTGATTTAAGACACCGGTAACATGTTGAACGATAGCTTCCTTCATATCATCACCCTTTAAAGATTTGAACCATTCTGGTTGAAAACCGTGCCATAATAAACAGTGACCTCTGAATTTCATACCTAATTCATTAGCCATAGCTAAATGAGCATCACAATCAGTGAAATCGAATGAATCCTTTTCTTGATGAACATTGCTGAATTTACAACCATTTTCAGCAACAATGGTGTTGAAGGCATAATCCATAGTTTCAACGTAAGTACTGTTGTCAAAGAAAAGAGTATTAGCAGCAACACCAAACATGAAATCCTTTGAAGCTTCTCTTAAAGTAACATCAGCAAAAGCAGCTGAAGCTGAAGCAACTAAACCTAAAACAGTTGAAAATTTCATTTTTTTATTTTTTAATCTAAATTAATTTATTAATAAATAAATATATATATATAAAAATATTTATTTTTTTTTTTAAAAAAAAAAATTAACAAAAAGAAAAAAAAAGCTGTATTTATCTATTTATATATAAAAAAAATTTTTAATAAATTTATGATTTCATATCATAATTAATTTACATTAAAATTTAATATTAAAAAAAAAAAAAAAAAATTTAGTAATTTTCAATATATTGTTTAAAAAAGAAAAAATAAAAATAAAATAAAATAAAAAATATAATAAAATAAAATAAAATAAATAAATAAATAAAGTTTAAAATATTATTAAATTAAAAAAAAAAAAATTAATAATTATAATTATTAATATAACATTAATAAATATCAATAATATTTTAATATAATTGGTGATATGATCAACATATCCTTTAATTAAATTGGACACAAAAAGAGAGGGGAAAAAATAAATAAATGAATAAATGAATATATAAATGAAGATTCCAAATAAGAATAAACTAATAAATGAATAAATTAACTAAAAAAGGATTATAGAAAATTTTTTATCCTAACATTCTTAAAAAATTAGCCAAATAAATAAGTAATTCCTAAAAAAAAAAATAATAATAATAATAATAATAATAATAATTATAAATATTAATAAATAAAGTTTAAATGTATATATATATAAATGTAAATATATTTTTGTGATTCAATTAAATTAATCCTTTTAAAAGTCTGCATAAACCAATTAACTGAATATGAAAAACTTTAAAAAAAAAAAAAAAAAAAAAACTTTATTTTTTAATAAAAAAACATATTCAATGAATTTATTTATAAAAAAGATAAAAAAATAAAAAAAGGTTTTTTTTTTTTTTTTTTGTATTTTTTTCTTTTAATATTTGTATACATAAATATATTATTTCATAATTAAAATAAAGCAAAATAATGGAGTGTATTGGTTGTATTGGTTTGTATAAAACAATGAAAATAGATAATTAAATATATTTTATAATTAAATATATATCATTACATATATATATTGTAAGGATGACTCTTTTTGACCAAAAAAAAGAAAAAAAGCTTATTTATTAAGTGTACAAGATAGTGAAAATTGTTAAAATAGCTTAGAATATCTTCAAACATGTTTATTATTATAAAAAAAAAAGTATATATATATAACTCTGATATAAAAGTAGTAATGTTAAAATTATAAATATGAACCTTTTTTATTTTTTTTTTATTTTTTTATTATTATCTTTCGGAGTATTAAATTTTAATTAAGGACAATATACATATAAAAAAAATTATTTAAAATAGTGCAAATCTTTAAAATTATTTTATAATTATTTTAGTATCTTATCATCAATTATTATAAGTATCAAACTCTAATTTCATTAAAATAAATAGTTAATATACCTAATATAGCTTTTATTGATAAGTAACGAAGATGATAATCTCTTCTTTCTCCGATAAGAACTCTAAAATCTATTATTATTTAATTTCACTATAGAAAAATATTATTTATTATACTTTTTATTATTAAATAAGAAAATAAATAAAAAAAAATATTATTTATTGTACTTTAAAGTATAATAAATAATAATTTTTTTTCCTTAAATTTATCAAAGAATTAAGAGTTTTAAAAATGAAATTTTTAATAAATCACAAAAATTACATAAAAAAAAAAAAAATTTCCTTAATTAATTAATTAATTATTAAAACAAGCTTTGTGGTTTCTTAATATATTAAAAAAAAAAAATTTTTTGTGTCCTTAAATGTAGCTATCATTTCTATTTCCATTTATGGAATTTTGAGTATATATTCATAAAATCATTATAATTATCTTAAACAGTCACTAAATGATATTGATTAGTTTTTATACTGAATATTTTTAATAATCATTAGTATTATTTAATTATTTATTATTTATTATTTATTATTCATTAGTTATTATTTATTATTATTTATTACTCAATTATTTATTATTTATTATTTATTTATTTATTATTACAATTACACTTTTAGAAAACTCAGCTCAATCATTTATATATTTATTTATTATATTTTATAGTATATAAAGTAGAGTATAAAATAAAAATCAATAAAGATGGTTTATATTTATAATATTTATAAGAATAAGTATCATAAATAATTTAAATTGAATTTTATATATATTTATAATATTTTAAATAATTTTTTTTATTATTATTCAAGATAATCTTTTTATAACCCAAAATCTTTAATATATATTTATATATGTATTCAATAATTTTAATGAAGAAAAATTTAAAAGTTAATGTCACAATTAAAAAAATTTCTTTATTTAAACTTTAATAATAAAAATATTAGATAAAAAAAAAATTTAATAATAATCCATAATTATTTATTCCTTTTTTTTTTTTTTTTCATGTAATAATATACTAATATAGTTATTGAAAAAAAAAAAAAAAAAAAAAAAAAAAAAAAAAAAAGCACGTTTGAAGTTATTTTAAATTAAGATTACAATTTTCATTATTTAATTCACCTATTAAATAAACTTTTTTTTTTTTTTTCTGTTAGGTTAGAAAAGAGTTAACCTTAGCAGCAATCTGTATGAAATAAATATTTTAATTATTAACTCTATTTAATTATCTATTATTAATTATTTTTTGTTTTTATATATCGATATTAAATATTTTGTATATATATATATATTAATTATCTTAAAATAGGAAATAGTTATATAATTATGACAAATGTTTTAATCCACTTTAAAATATTAAGTAAATAAATAAATATATGAAATAAATAAATGAAATATTTATAATAAATATATTAAATATATTAAATATATATATTTATATTTATATTTATTGTATACATTCAATTATTTATAAAATATAAATGGATTAATAAAATGAATTACTTTTGACATATAGAAAATTAAATTATTTATTAATATTAAAATAAATAATAAAAATAAATAATAATAATAAATAATATAAAATAATAATGATAATAACAATGATAATAACAATGATATTCATAGCTAATTTGCAATTAAAAGAAGAAAACTTTTACAAATTTCAAATAAAAATTTTAAATAAAAAATTATAAAACTTATAAAAAATAAAAAAAATAAATAAATAATAAAAAAAATAAATAAAAAATAAAAAAAATAAAAAATACTAAAAAGATATTTTAATCTTTTTCTTTTTTTTTTTTTTTTTTTTTGAAAAGATAAATCTGGTCAACATTATTTTAATTTATTTCTTTTTTTTTTTTTTGTATAAAAGAATTTCTATATTAAGTAATTATATCTGCAATATTAAAATTTGATTAAATTTTCTTTTTTTTTTTTTATATATATATATATTAATATATATAATAATAAGTATTAATAATATTATTAAATAATAAATAATAAATAAATAATTAATGAATTATTCAAACCTTAATTAATATAAAATAGTTTTTATTATTCAAACATAAATTAATGTCATAAATCAAATTTAAATATAATGATTTTATAACAATTTCAATATGTGGCTTGATTTCTATATATTGATTATAATTAATAATAAATTTTATTAACATAAATCAATGTTTTAATTATACTCCTTTCATTTTAATATTTATCTTTATACAGTTATTAAATATTTCCTTATAAATAATAATTATTAATATTTATAATACATTTAACATAAAATCTCATTATGTAGTTTATTTTAATCGCAAAAACAACTAATTTAATAGTTAATTATAACTAAATAACATTAAAAATAAAAGCATTTCTCTGAATTAAGAAAAGTGTAATTAAGTGTGTATGAAAGTTGTTAGCTAGTTTTAAATGTGTAGTCAAATATAATTATTTTTACTTGAATAAATATATGTAATATTAATAATAATAATAAAATTAAATAAATAAATAAATAATACTTTAATAAATTTAATAAATAAATCCCAACAATAGTACCTAGAATTTTAGAGTTGTATATCATTAAATAATAAATAATTGAATAATAAATAATATATGATAAATTATAAATGATTAATAATTAAATAATTAAATAATAAATAATAAATAATAAATAATATATAATTGAATAATAAATAATAAAAAATTGAATAATAAATAATAAAAAATTGAATATTAAACAATAAATGATAATAATTATGTAATTTCTCAGAAAATTCTTATTGAAAATATGTTAGAAAAATTCAACATAAACAATACTTGAAAAAGGAGACAATGATATATATATCTGAAAATAATAAAAAAAAAAAAAAAAAAAAAAAACCTTTCGATAAAGCAATATACAGAAATGCAATTGGATTCCCTAATTTATTTATCAAAATGGACAATGCCAGAAATTTCTTTTGCCGTAAATAAAGTTTCAAAAGAAAAGTGAACAACCAACAATTTCAAACTGGAGTAAAGTAATAAATATTTTAAAAATATATATAATTAGTACAAAAGATTATAAAAAAAAAAAAATTAAATACAATGGAAAGGGGGAGTTATTTGTATATACGGACTCAGATTTCGCAGATGATAAAATTGATAGAAAATCTACTTCAGGTGTTATTATTTTAATAGGGAAAAAGTCCTATATGCTTGGATATCTAAAAACCAAACATGCTTTTTTTGCTACTTCTACCGCAGAAGTTGAATCTGCAGGCACTTCAGTAAAACGTCAAAAAAAAATACTATAGTTAAGAAACATTATTAAAGCAATATTAAATAAGAAATTAAACATAACGATTCTATACTGATAATCAAGCAAGTAAATGTATAATGGAATATAGTGAAATTAATACCAAATTAAAACATAGAGATGTCAGAATTATCATTTTAATAGAGGTAATATATTAAAGAAAAGAATAAAATTTAAAATATGTAGACACGGAAAACTTGTTAGCCGACATATTATCAAATGGTGCAAAGATACTAAAATTTTACAAATAATTTTTTTATATAAAAATCTCATTTGATGGGGGAAGTGATAACTATTTAACAATTATACTGTGTATTTATTCATATTATCTTATATATTTATTTACTAATGCATTTTATTTAAGTGTACTTGTATTTATGTTTTATTGTAAATTAGTTTATACTTCTATTTTATGTTGTATAGATTTATGTTAACATTCATTTTAATTATTTTGTGTAACTTTGAGAAAAGTAGATACTGCATTTATGATGTTTTATGTGGAATGTATATCACATAAATACATTTGTTACGTATATACAAGTTAACCATAGTACTTTTGAATTATTATATTAAATAAATAAACAACATATATCAATAAGAATAATAAATATTTAATATTAAACATTAAATATTAAATATTAAATAATTAAATAATTAAATAATAATAATAAAATTCAATATAATATTTAATATTCTTTTTTACAATATTTTTATATTCACTTCTTTTATTATTCATAAAAAAAAAAAAAAAATTATCGAAAATATAAATATATATAAAACTCATCTTTTATTAATAAAACCTTTCACTATTAATAATTAATATATTAATATATGAAATTTTTAATAATTATAGGATATTTTTGAAATTTTATAGCATATGATACGTAACTTAAACTAAGAAAATCAATTATTTTTATCATAAATTTTATTATATACATTAATCTATGTATATAAAAATTATTCAACATAATTTTTTATGTTTATGAAATGTAAATACAATGATTCTATTATTTATTGTTAATTATTATTTAATAATAATAATTTTCTTTTTAAGTTATATTAAGCTAAAGAACAAGCTAAAGGGACCTGTATTTTTTTTTTTATTAGTTGCAAAAATTAGCTAAAGAACCTGAATAGAATGTAATTAAATCCAAAATAACAAAAAATATAAAAATAAATAACTACCTCCTGATATAGCATAGTTTAACGAAATTCCTGATAAATCAAAATATTATTAAAACAGATAGAAATATGAATTTTTATGTTAATCAAAAAATTCTAATTTAATAATCTTCCCAATCCCCATTTCCAAGTAAAATTATTCATAAAATTTAATGATGATAAATATTTGTAAATAATACTTTTTTATATTGTACACTAAATTTTGTTATCAAATGTTTATTACTAGAACTTATATATTAAAGATTTAAATAGTTTTTATACAACTCCTTTTTCAATATTAAATAACAATAAATATTGAAATAAATAATAATTAATCATCAACTATTTAAATTTTATAATATTAGAAAACTATAGTATATATTGTTAAGGAGTCAATATAAGATATGATGTGTACACAACAAAATGTATTATTATTTAATTAAATTTTATTTATTATTTATTAATTTATATGATTTAAAAAAGTATTTAAAAGACAAAATATTAATTTCATAAAAAAAATTTTCTTTTTATATTTTACATACAAATTATTACTTAATCTAATATTATAAATATTTATAATACTTTAATGTACAAAAGTTTAAATATTATGTTGAACTTTAACATATATACATCTAATTTATAATTAAAAAAAAAAAAAAAAAAAAGTAGATGTTTTTATTTTTACACATAAAAAATTTACTACTTATATAAATTATTTTTATTAATGAAAAAATGCATTTTAAAGTCTTAATTTATAATTAAATTTAATTAATTAATAAATATTAAAAATTTATATAATTCTTAATTATTTAAAAAAATGAATTACAATTAAAAAATTACTTTGAATTTTAATAATCAATTACTTTTTATTTAAAAATTTCACTAGAAAAGAAAAATAAACAATTTTTTTTCTATATTTAACTTTTTATCAAATTACATAAAAAAAAAAAAAAAAAAAAATAAAATAAAAAAATAAAAAATTAAATAATTTTTTTATTATATCCTTTAAACTCTTAAAGCAATGAATGGAATCTTTTTTTTTTTAAATATTCTATTTATTAATAACTTTTATTATTTAATAATTAATATAAATAAATAAATAATATAGTATATTTATTACTTATTACTATTTTATTTTCTTTTTTTTTTTTTTTTTTTTTTTATTTTATTTTATTTTATTATCACTCAATTTGTTTTGGTAAAATTACCTTTCAAAATTTTTAGATTTTTTCTTTCTTATTTTGTTTACCTTTTTTTTTTTCTTTCATATTAGATTGGTTAATTATTAAAGAGTGAAGTTGGTCAAATTAATCAGTAGTTATATAAAAAAAATTATATATATATATAAATATATTTGTCCTTTTAGTTTGTGCCATTTTTTTAATGACCTTTTTCAGCAAAAAAAGAATCTTTTTTTTTTTTTTTTTTTTTTAGTTTTAGTTTTAGTTTTGAATATTATTTTTCATTATTATTTAATTTAATATATTATTATGATAGTTAAATTGTTTTTACATTATCCGATAATTACATATAGATTTTATCTATTTTTTTTTTTTTTGATTTTAATTTTCTAAAGTATTGTTTCAATCAAAAAAATTTTTTTTCTTTCTTTCTTTCTATGCTTTATTAATGGAAATAGAGTTACCTTTTAAATAAGGCATGTCTCCAAAAAAAAATCCTATAGTCTTTTACTGTAAAAAGAAATAAAAAAAAATAAAAAAAATAACTACATATTATCTAAAAGATAATATAAAAAAATTTTTTTTATACTTTTCTTTTCTTTTTTCACTTATTAGATTTATTATCTATATGTATAGATCTTTTAAACCTTTTCTTTTCTTTTTTTTTCTTTTTTTTTTTTTTTTTGAACATTTTGATTTTTCATACCTAATTTGCTTATATCTCTAAGTTTGTTGTTTTCTTTTGACTCTTTGAAAATAAATTATTGATTCGGAAGAAGAAGTAACAATTTATTTATAATAATATATCTATCTACTTAAATGAAGACGAAAGATAAATAAAGACACACAAAAAGTATATATCAATACGTCAAAAACTTCAAAGAAAATATTGAAACATAAGTTCATACAAAGAGAAAAAAAAATACTAATTTTTTATGATATGAGTTCATTTAATTGACTACAGTCATTTTATATGATAAAACCCAACCCAACCAGAAAATACTATTTTATGAATAAAGAAATTAGTAGTATAAATTAAATAATAATTATTCAAATGAAAAAAAAAAAAAAAATTATTAAAAAAAAAATAATAATTAAAAAAATGGATATCCATGTAAATATTTTGAATTAATAATTATTATTTAAGGATGAAATGAAGAATCAGTGATTGCAACTAAAAAAAAAAAAATTGTAATTTATATACAAAAAAAAAAAAAAAAAAAAAATGAAATTAAATAAAGGAAAAGAAAATAAAGAAATCTAAATAGATAAAAAAAATTTTTTTTCCATTAAGAAATAAAAAAATAATTATTTTCAGTTGGGGACAAAGAATTTATAAAATTAATAGGATATCTTCAAATTTTTACTTTTTTTTTTTTTTTTTTTTAATAAAAAAATATATATTTATATTAAATTATAAATAAATATTATAAATATAAATCTATAATATTGTTATATATTTTTATTTTTTTTTTATATATTTTTTTATTATGACATAAAAGCATTAATATAATAAATATAATATTTAAATTGTTTAATATTTAAATTGACAGTTATCTATTATATATATATAATTTAATATTATATAAAAAAAAAAAAAAAATATATATATATATATATATATATTTACTTAATTACAATATACTTTTTTTCAAATTTATAAATATTCCAGTAAAAAGTTTAATATGTAAATGTTAAAAGTAATTTTTTTTTATCACATTTTCTACCAAAGAATAATTAAATAATAGAATAATTAATTATTTTTTTTTTTTACTTTAACAATTTATCCATATATTTAGTTATTCATTCTTTTATTATTGCAAAGTTATTATATAATAATTTATATATATATATATATTTTTTTTTATTTTATTATGAAAATTATAATAATAATTTATAATTTATAATTCATGATATTTTATAATTTATAATTCATGATATTTTATAATTTATAATTAATATTTTATAATTTTAATTTTGTTAATACTAACACACGAATTTTGGAGAAAATAAAACAATTTTAAAAAAAAAAAAAATTTTAAATAAAAAAATGTTAAAAATAATTTTTTAAAATTTTTTTTTTTTAAAAAAAAAAAAATAAAAATAAAAATAAAAAATAAAAAATAAAAGTTTTCATAAAAGTTATAGAATTTTATTAATGAAAATATTCATACAAATGAAACATAAAAGTTTATTAAATAATGCATAAATTACAATAACAATAATAAATAAATCAATAAATCGATAAATTAATAATATAGTTTAAAGAATTACTATTTAATTTATAAGAGACCATGAAAAAGTATATCAATAAAGAAATGAATGAATGAATGAATAATAATAAAGAATGTAAAAATTTTAATATTATTGATATGATAAATTTAAGTGTACACGAAAATAATAACATATATAATTATATTTTTATAATATTTCTCAAGTTATTTAATTAAAATATATATATTCTATTTTTATAGAAATAAAAATAATAGAATGCATTATTATTATTATAATTCATTCAATCATTTTTAAAAGTTAAAGATATACATATATATTTTAAATTATATATATATGTAATTTATGAATTTTTTAAATTAATATTACTATATATATACTAACTTTTCCTTTATTTTTTTTTTATTATTTCTTATTTATTTTAATACAAATATTATAAGATATTAAAATAAAAAAAGAGTTCTATAGAAAAAAGAAAAAAAATTTTTTTTAAAATATGATATATATACTTCTTTTATGATTAAAAAAAAAATAATTTTATTTTTTTCATTTATTTTTTTTTTTTTTATTTTTTTTTTTTTTTATTTTTTTTTTTTTTTTATTTTTTTTTTTTTTATTTTTTTTTTTTTACAGAATATAAAATATATATATTAATATATGATTCATAATTTAATTTCTAATAGTTTAAACAAAAAAAACTATTATGAAAATGTTGGGAATTATTAAATTGCATAAATTATTTATTATTAATATTTAAATATTGCTTATTAAATCATTTAAATTGCTTATTAAAATATTAAAAAATGCTAAGCATAACATAAATTATAATTATTATTATTTAATATAATACAATAAATTTTTTTTATTATTTAATATTTAATATTAAGTAAATGGCCAAGTTTTACTCTTTTTAATTTAATATAAATTATTATTTATGCAAAATTTATTAAAAAAAAAAATTCTAAATAAAATTTATTTTTATAAAAAATAAAATAAAAATTTTTATTTTTTTTAATACATAAAACATAAAATTTTAATATAAAATTTATATGATTAATTTAAACAATTTAAATATAAAATTTTATTTTTTTTTTTTTTTTTAAAAAAGTTTTATATATATGAACATAACAAAAATTTTTTTTTTTTGTTATTGTTGAATGCTTCATTATATCAATTTATTTATTATTGTTTTCTCAAAAAAATTTTGATATTTAAGTATTAAACCAACAAGAAATAATTTTAATTATTTTAATAGCACTTAAACTTTAATCTTTAAAAAAAAAAAAAAAAAAAAAAAAAAAAAAGTAAAAATTTAATCGTTTAAAACGTTGTTGATATAATCTTTGAAATCCATAATTTGAAATTTGTTTAATATTTATTAATATTTTCATTTTTAATTTTTACTTATTTTTACTTTACATGAATTTTAATTTTGTTACACAAGTTAATTACATATAAAAATATTTAAATATTTAAATATTTATTATTATTATTATTAATTTTATTTATTATCAATTATTACTTAAATTATTACTTAAATTTTAATTTTCTGTAAAAATAATTAAATACATTTTAAATTAAAAATAAAACGATAATTTATACATATATATATAAAATTAATAAATTTTAAATTTTTATACCAAAGTTTTTATATTTTTTTAAACAATCGACGTATTAAATAAATAAAATAAATAAAATTTTTAAATTAATTGTATTTTATGAAAAAAAAAAAAAAATAAAAAAATAAAAATAAAAATAAAAATAAAAATAAAAAAATATATAAATAAATAAATTCATGAAATAATAATTAAAATTATTTTATAAATTTATATAAAAGTAGAACATTTCACTTTTCCTTTTAATTTTTTTTTTCCTCAAAAAAGTACGTTACTAATGAAAATTTATATATATAATTAAAAAGAATATATATATATATATTTATATATTTTGTTTATAATAATAATAATAAAATAAGTTTATAATAATAAAAAAAAAATTAAAAATATAAAAATATAAAATGGATAGACTATAAAATATATAATATATATAAATATAATTTTAATATAATAATATATAGAAAATAAAGAAAAAAATAAAGGATTAAAAAATTTTTTATTTTAATAAATTACAAAAGTTTATTGTTATTATATTACCAAATAAATAATTGTTGTTTTAAGTTTTATTACAATCCGATAAAAAAGAAAAAAAAAATAATAAGAATAAATATATATTATTAATATTAAAAAAAAAAAAAAAAAAAGTGAATTAAATAAATAAAAAAAGAAGGATAAAATAAAAAAAAAAATATTGTTAAAGAATTAAAAAAAATTCAGAATTTTTATATAGACAAATAAATATACAAAAAGTTATACAAAAAAAAAAAAAAAAGATAGAAGAGGAAACAGAAGAAACAAAAAAAAAAAAAAAAAAAAAAAAAAAAATGAATTTTAATAATTTAATTGTAGTAAGCAACTCAGGTAATATTCAAGAGGATGATATTAATTATTGGAAATTTTTACAATATATCTTTGATACCTTATTATCATCGGTTAGAAATATATGGCTTTATTGGTATGTTTTAGTGTATATTCTGCATCGGAAGAAGGCCATCGATAAATATTTTTTTTATATCGTTTCCATGCACTATGCCTTTAATGCCTTAGGAGATTTCGCCGATAGTACCTTTAACTTCTATGATTTAACTTTTGGATTTTCATCGGTGATTCCAGAAAATGAAATGGAAATTAAAACGATTAAAAGGAAGTTACACTCTGTCTATTACTTTGTTACCGTGCCAGCAGTGATATTTTGGTATATTAGTAAAATTGGTGTGGACAGCTATTACTTCTTGAAATTATTAAAATTTTGTAAAAGTTGTACCCTCACGATCGTTCAAACCATTATTTACTTCATACTTGTTTTCACTCGTTCTCTCATCCCCTTCCATTTCATCGGCTCCTATGACAGATGTTCCTATGAGAAAAAACTGGGATTTTTATCCAGTAAAGTTCATGATAATGTAAATTGTACTAAAGATAAATTTTGGAATGATTGGTGGAAGTGGCAAATTCTTACTGAAGGTATATATATTGTATTTCACGGTATTAATTTCATAGCCCTCTTTAGACGGAAGTCAAGATTAATTCACGATCTTACGATCATAAGATCTACGAATTCTAATTATACTGAATATTATAGGGATGATGATGTTAGATATCCTTTTATTGAATGCTTTAATTTTGATTCTCAATTTAGAATTTGTTTAGGCTCACTATTTTCTCTTCTTTCCTTACCATTTTTTTGCCTATTTGTGTATTCTTATTATTCAGGTCATCAAAGAACAATGGAATGCCTAAGAATTTTATTAATTAATCTTACTATTTGTATTATCTATGTGGATCAAATTTTACAATCTAAATTTGATCCAAATGATCCAAGATTACATTCCAATATTATTGGTTTCTCTCCATCTAATAATAATAATAATAATAATAATAATAATAATAATAATAATAATAATAATAATAATAATAATAATAATAATAATAATAATAATAATAATAATAATAATAATAATAATAATAATAATAATAATAATAATAATAATAATATCAATAATAATAATAATAATAATAATATTATTAAAAATAATTATAGTAATAATAATAGTAATAATAATATTAAAAATAATTATAGTAATAATAATAGTAATAATAGTAATAATAATAATAATAATAATTATAATTATAATTATAATAGTAGTAATATTATTAATAATAATAATAATTATAATTATAATAGTAGTAATAATATTAATAATAATAATAATAATAATTATAATAATAATAATAATAATTATAGTAATTATTATAATAATAATTTTAATAATAATAATAGAAATAATAATTATATACATTCAATTCAAAAACCGAAACCATTATCATTTAGTACTCTTAAAAATAATGATTTTATGAAAATCCATCCTTCCCAAAAAAAAAACCATGAATAGAAATAGAAATGATAGTTATATTAAAGATATAAGTGTTTCAAATCATCATACGGCATCAAGTTTTGTGTCAACTACTGTATTGGGTACAAAATTTATGGAAAACTATGATGATTCCACATTAGCTTCTTCTCGGCTTACAGATTTAGTTTCTAATGATAACCATTTTAATATTTTTTAATAATCCAGAGTTGAAGGAACCATTATATAAGATTAATGAAAGAGCATCTTCTAAATATCTATTTTAAATTTAATTTCCTTTAAAAAAAAAAAAAAAAGAATAAAGATTTTTGATTATGACAATAGTTATTCAAATTCATCTCTTAATGGGAAAAGTTGGTTTTGTCAGATATTAATTAGGGATTATCACTGAAAAAAAAAATATATATATATATATATATGATTCCAGTTCACAGAAAATAGACTATCATACTAATTGACTTAGAAAATATATATAATGCCCGAAGAAATTAATCTTCGTTAATAATAAATATAATTTATTATAAAAGTAGCTTATACCATAAACCATTATGATATAAAACTTATTACTTCATATCAAAATATAATAATAACAGTCACTAATGAAGTCACTTAATAATAGCAAAAGAAAAAAAAATAATGATTAATATAAAAAATGAACAAATATTTGAAAATAAATAAATTGTTTATTTAATAAAGAGAAGAAGCAACATCAAACAAACAAAAAAAAACTAAATAACAAAAAACCACAATAATAATAATAATAATAATATATATATATATATATCTTTTTAATTATGAAAATATTCTTTTTTTATAACCATTGATATTAGTTATAAAAATGAAGCAATAATAATTACTATTTATATTTATTAATTATATTATAATTATTAATAATAAAAATAAATATAGGCGTATTTTTGGGAAGGAATAATATTTTATTTTATTTCTTTTTGTTTTTTTTTTTCTTTAATATATTTATTAATATTAAATTTAGTTATTTTTATTTTATATATATAAATATTTTTAAATATATATATATATATATATAAATTTACAATTATTATTCATTGATAGTCATATAAATATATATATATATATAATCAATAATAATAATAATAATAATAATAATAATAATATATATATATATATATATATATTATTTTTTGTAGATATAAAAATTATCCCATAATCTAAAATTCATTATTAATTATTTTAATTTTTAATAACAATAAAACTAATGAGATAATCTATGCTATTTAAATAATAAAAATGAACAATTTCTATAATATTTATTAAATTTTTTAATTTTTTTTTTATTTATTTATATACTATATACTATATAAATAAATAAATAATTAAAAAAAGTAAAAGAAAAGATAAATAATAAAAATATAAAATAAAAAATAAAAATATAAAATATAAAATATAAAATATAAAATAAAAAATATAAAATTTTTTATTTTTTTTTTTTTTTTTTAGACTTAAAGAAAACTTTATTTAATTTATAATAATAATAAAATTACATGATTTTAATGAAAAAAAAAAAAATAAAAATAAAAAAATAAAATAAAATACAAGAAATATAATATCGTATATTATAAAATTATAAAAGTACGTTAGAAGCAATAGCCTCTAACTTTTCTCCATTCCTCGATGATAACACCAACGTCCATTATTGCGAGTAATAATTTCAAGTATTAGTGTTATCTAACGAATCTGTATCAGTTCTTTCACCGGGAGGTAAAAATTTCATGCCTTATCACATTTCGACGTCGATGCTCTTGGTAACGGTAGAATCACTAGATTCAACGGAATACCATTTTTTTTTTTTTTTTTTTTCATCATCAATTTAAAAAAAGATCAACAAATTAAAGGTATTACGTTTTGTTAGAAACTTCCGCAATCCTCACAAAAATACGGAACAATCAACGAAGTTGAACTTTATTTAAAAAATATTGTCAACTAATTGTTCTTTGTTCCCCATCATTAACTTTAATTTTTTTTTTTTTTTTTTTTTTTTTTTCATATATTGAACGCCCACCAAGAAGAGCACTCAATATAAAGTAATAAATATTATTTTATTTTATTTTATTATCATAATCCTTTTCTGAATCTAAAAAAAAAAAAAAAAAAAAAAAAAATCCAAGGATTTTTGTTCAATTATTATTGCGAAACTTCAAAAAGAGATCATCTAGAAAAGGTAAAGATTTTATTTCTGTAATTTTCCAATTTTTTTTTTTTTTTTTTTTACAG
>JACVTC010000027.1:357500-377500 GCA_016946835.1 Neocallimastix lanati (nom. inval.)
TTATAATAATAATAATAATAATAATAATAATAATATATTTACAGTGAGATCCACTAAAGATTTTTGTGAACCTTCTAATATTTTTATTAAATTTCCATCTTCTCTATCCCATATATATATTTTATAAGGTTTTGTATCTGCAGCTAATTATATAGTAAAAAAAAATAACAATAACAATACATTTGTATAAATATATATATAATAAAATATAATATTAATTAAATAATCATAAAAATGGGAATTTTTTATTTAATTTATTTATAATATATATATATATATATATATATATATATATTTTTATTTTTATTTTTTTTTTTTTTTATTTTTATTTTTATTTTATTTTATTTTTTATTTTATTTTATTTTATTTTATTTTATTTTATTTTATTTTATTTTATTTTATTTTATTTTATTTTATTTTATTTTATTTTATTTTATTTTATTTTATTTTATTTTATTTTATTTTATTTTATTTTATTTTATTTTATTTTATTTTATTTTATTTTATTTTATTTTATTTTATTTTATTTTATTTTATTTTTAAATTATTAAAATCTATCATAATTAAATATTCGTATATATATATACGTATATATATATTTACCTCCTATGACATATTCTGAATTTGGACTAAAACAACATTGAACCCATTGAATTTGATTGACAGGATCTTGAAATTTATGTTGTTGTTCAATTTCACCATTCTCTTGTATTGCAAATACTCGTATCTGTCGATCACTTGAATTCACTAATAAGTCTCTGTATAAATTTAAAGTATTAAAAATATTTAGGTAAATAAATAAATAAAAAAAAGGTATGATTCCTAATTATTGGTTTTGTACATACTTTCCTTTCCTACTTATATGTATATTTTTAATTGTTGAACTTCCTGTGTTTATTTTCAATGATTCAATTGACTTTATTTGTATATATAGTATATTATAAAAATATTATAATCAATTATAAAATGATTTAGTAAAATGTTTTTTTTTTTTTTTTTTTTTTTTTTTTTTTTTTTTTTTTTAATAAATAAATAAATAACCAATAAATAAATAAATAAACAAATAAATAAAAATATAAATAAATAATTATATATATTTGTTTGTTATATATACTATTATTACTATATATATATATATATAGTAATAGAAATATATAATAATAAACAAAAATAGTAGTAAATATCATTTTCATTATTTTACCATATTATTATGAACATCATAAACATATATATTTCCTTTAGATGAACCAAAATATATTTTTTCTCCATCTCGTGAAAAACATGCTAAATAATCTGTTCTATTTTAAATAATATATATATATAATAATTATTTATTTATTAAATAATTAATAGCATTTTATAAATAATATGGATTAATATAACATTTATATTTATAATTTCTTATTGTTATTTTATTATTATTATTATTATTATTATTATTATTATTATTATTATTATTATTATTATTATTATTATTATTATTATTATTATTATTATCTTTATTTCTTTTTGTTCATTATTTTTTTTTTTTTTTTTTTTTTTTTTTTTTTTTATTTTATTTTATTCTTTATTATTTGAATATATTTAATTATTTTAAAATTTATAATATTATAATTACTTTGCCGCTATTTCTTCTCTATCAATTCTAACAAGTTTCCTTTCTTCTTCGATTTCATTTTCTAAATTTACAAGATAGGGTAAATGTTTTTGAGGACATACAAGTATTAAAGTTCTTATAATAGTAATTTTATTTTCGTTGAATATATGTATATAATAAAAATGTGAAAAGCAAAAAAAAAAAAAAAATTTTTTTTTTGATTAATATCATCAATTTATATTATTATATATAAATTTATAAAAATATTAAATGTGATTCTAATATTTTTAGTTAGCATATCATTTTTTTTTTTTTTTTTTTTTTTTATAAAAAAAAAAAAAAAAAAAACTTTATAACACTATAAGAAAGTACTAATCAATATAAATTATAATATTATAATATATATAATAATTATTTGTCCAGTTTAAGAAAGATTTATTAATAATGATATGTAATAATAAGTTATATTAAGAAAAATATTTATAAAATGTCATTTATTATTTTTATCATGTACATGTTAGCCATCTCATATGGTATTGAATATTCAATGAAATGTTTTTTTTTTTTTTTTAATTTATTTTTGCAACGCTTTATTAATTACAGTAATTCATTATCTCATATATCCAACTTTTATTTTATTTTATTTTTTTTTTTTTTTTTTTTTTTTTTTTGAAATACTATTGATTATTTTATAAATCTAATAAAAATTTCATTGCTTCATAATAAGAAAGTAATTTTAATTAAAAGTAATTCAGAGTTTCGAATTTTAAATTATAATATAATAATTATTCTTCTGTTGTACTTAAAATCATGATTAAATGGTTTAATTTCTACAATATTTCAATGATTTACTTTTATATATCATTATTAATCATAATAATTCATTGCTTCATGTAGAATCCATTTTCCATTGAAATATTAAATTATTGTATTTATTTTTAATAAAAATCCATTATTACATACTGAAAAAAAAAAAAAATAATAATAATAATAAATAAATTTAATTGTAATTAATATATAATTTTGAATTTATAATTATAGTTTAATTATAATAATTTAATTTTCTTATTTTAAAATTTAATATCTTATCAATTAGTTTAATTCTATAATATCAAAACTGTGTGATAAAAAAAATATAAATACATATTGAATTCGAATAAAAAAAAACTTTTAAAATTAATTTTCCCTCTTTTCTTTTTATTGTTAAAATACAGGTATTGATGATAAATTTTACTAATGTTGATAAAGTATATTATAGTATCCAGTCATTAACAAATAATTCCCATCTTTAATTTTTTTTTATTAATATTTCATTCCATTTTTAAAGTTTTAATTCAAAATATTGCTTTTTATTTTCTTTCAAAGTTTTTTTTAAAAATGTTTAATTAATTTAATTACTTTTTTTTTGGATGAAAACATGCAAATTTTACTGGGGTATCAAACTTTAATTTACGAACTTGCTCTCCTGATATTGAATTCCATATTGTACAACTTTTATCTTTTGATGATGATAGTACAAAATTACTATCTCTTGACCAACTTTTATATTTTAATATATTATTTTTTTATTATTATTATTATTTTAAATATGTATATATATAAAATATATTTCATTTAAATAAAAAATTAGTATATAATATGCTTTTATATATACACACTTATTTATATATATATATATTTTTTTAAATAATGAATAATTATTGATTAGATGTTATATTGTTATTTATAATATTATTACCTTATAGAAGTTATTTTGTCCTCATGTCCTTTAAATTCTCTTATTATACTAGTGGTTTCAAAATCCCATATAAGACATTTACCATCTGAACATCCACCTGCTACATAATTTCCTCTTCTATTAAATGCACAAGTCAAAACATTTCCTCCATCTTCTAAATAATTTTTAACTATATCTGGTACTTCTTCTTGCTGAAAAGGATCTTATTATCAAAATTTATAATAAAATCATTTTTTTTTCATTATATATTTAATTGGTATTACAAAAAAAAAAAAAAAAAAAAAAAAAAGAAAAAAAAAAAAAAAAAAAAGTTATATATATACAATTTTAATTAATAATAATAATTTAATTTTATACATACCTAATAATTCTAAATTCATTTTTTTATATAAAAAAAAAATATATATATCTATATATATATAAAATTTGTTTAAATAAATAATAATAATTTACAAATAAAATAAAAAACTAAAAAAAAACTATTAAAACTAAAATTAAATTAAATATAGAGAATAGTATAATTTCTTTTTTTCAGGAAAAAAAAAAAAAAAAAAAAAAAAAAAAAAAAAAAGACTAATCTTAAAGATATTATAATTAATTCCCTTTTAATTAATATAATTATTTTTAATATAATAGTTTATGTCAATACTTATAAACTTAATATTATAATTAAAATATATTATAATTTAAATATATCAAAAGTTATTATTAGTTGATTTAATTATTTAATCTTTTTTTTTTTTTTTTTTTTTTTTTTTATTTTAATAAATTTTAATATTGATATTATGATAGTACTTAATTTTATTTTATTTTAATGATAATAATATGTACATGGAATGTATGTATCAAATAATAAATACATAAAGAGATACATACATCAAAGTATTTTTTTAATATTAAAATATATATATATATAGTTATTTATAATGAATAACTATATAAGTAGAAATTCTTTGTTTTCTTTTTTTAATTTAATTAAATAATAATTAATATTAAACATTGGCATATTATTATTATTATTTTTTTTAAAAAAAAAATTATAAAACTAAATATAAATACTAATATCAATGTTAATACTATTATAAAAATAGTTCAACTAATAATAAAATTATTATTAATATTATTATCATTAATTAAATAAGCAATCACAATAAGATGATTCAACTAATAATACTAATACTATACTACTATTAATGATAACCCATACTGATACTATTAATATCAATATCATTAAAGTAATATTATCCTTATTACTACTTAAACTAATAATATTAATAGTAATATTAATACTAATATGATTATTACTACTAATTATTACCAATATTAAAATAATTACTACTTCTTGATTATAAATAGTATTAATACTAATACAGAAAGAAATGAACATCAAATACTATTATTATTTCTAATTGTAATTAATATTAATAAGTAGTAATTATAATTAATATTAATAAGTAGTAATTTCATTAATATTAATAACAATTAAAAATAATGAGTAAAAATAATATTAGATATAATTAGTAGCAGTAATATCTATTAATTACTATTACTTATTGTGATTAATATTAATACTATTGCTACTACTAATTAATATGGCTTATTGTGTAATTAATATTATTAGTATTATTAATTAAAAATTAGTTTTCCAAATTATTACTATCATTAATAAAATTAATATTAAAACTATTACTACTATTAATTATCATTAACATTAGCACTCTCAAGAATATAAAATCAATTCACTAAATAATATATTACTTGCTTGTTACCACCAGTAATATTAATAATAATACAATATTTAAAACCATTTATGGATTATTATTAGGTTTTATGAAATAATTCTAATATAAATATTTATATATATCTTTTATTAAAAACTATATATCCACAATATTTTATTAATACTTTTTCTTAAAAATAATTTTGAAAGCTACTAAAAAAGGAAAAATAGATATATACATATTTAATTTTAATTATAATGCATATATATGTATAATACATACTTTATAATTTTTTTTTTTTTTATTTTATGATGTAAAGAATTATATTATTATTATATTATTTTTAACTCTTTTTTTTTTTTTTTTGAAATATTTAAACTATTATAAATTAATTTTAAGTTGTGTAACTTTTTTGGTTTAAATAATTAAAAAAAGCAAACTTTCATTTTAACAATGTTTTTTTTTTTCCTTTATTAATGATACACAAGAAAAAAAAAAGCTATAAAAGTAATGAATGATAAAATTGTAATTTTTAATATTAAATAACATCTTTAACTTAAAAGAAGATATTAAAAATATTGTGGACTTTGAATGTCAAAAGATAATAATTAAAAGGTCAGAGTTGGAATGATTGATAAATAAAATAGTTTGGTTACAATATGAAATAAAATAATAAAATTATTTATCCGTATATAATAACGTAATGAAGAAAATTAAGAGGAATAGGATAAAATTTTAGTAGTATAAAATAAAAATAATAAAGATAATAGACTTGATAAAATGTATAGAAAAAAAAAAAAAAGTTAAAAAAAAAAAAAAAAAAAAAAAAAAATTAAATCAAAAATTAATAAATCTTAAAATGATATAATAATACTTATAAAATATGAAAATAAAAAACAACTATATAACTTTTATTGTTAATATTATTTTTTATTGATTAAATAATTATAATAAAAATTTTTATAATTTGAATATATATATATATATATATATATATATTTAAAAAAAAGATACTTTATTAATTTAATATTAAACTAATTTATATTAATAAAAATAATAACTTGAGTAAAAAGAAATTTCTGTATTGATATGAATAACTAAGTGGAAAAGTAAAAGTCATCAAATACCATTTATAATTATTACTTTTAACATTTATATAAAGTGAAAATATAAAAATAAAGAATTAAACAAATAATTAAATAATAATATTATTTATTTATTTATTTATTTATTTATTTATATTATTTTATTTATTTATTTATATAATTATTATAATTATAATATTATATTTAATAATATATATTAATAATAATAATAATAATATTATTATTATTATTATTATTATATTTTGTATATAAAATAATGTTTTAATTCTTAAATATTAGTGAATACTTTATAATTTATACGAAGCACTATAAAGTTTGTATTTTTTGTTTCATATGGAAAAATGTTTTTAAATAAATAAAATTTATGGAGATTTTTATATTCATTCATTTTGGAATATTTTATTTTTTTTTATTATTATTATGGGAAAAATTACAAAAAAAAAAAAAATACAATATATATATATATATATATATATAATATTTAATTATTCTAATTAACTAATATATCAAATTAAAATGTTTGGTTTAATCATTTTAATTGTGTAAAGTTCTAGTTCAAGAATATCGTTATTGAAATCATTGATAATTCTTTTAATGATTTAAATCTTTAATTAAAATAGTCTTTATTATTCTTTTATTTTATTTTTTTTTAATTACAAAAAATTTTATTTTTTTTTAATTGTAAAAACTCTTATTTTATATTATTATTATTATTATTATTATTATTATTATTATCATTTATAAATAAAAAAATATTTGTTATTTTTATTTTTTATTTTATTTTATTTTATTTTATTTTCTAAATTTTAATTTTATTTCATTTTACACCTTTTAACTAAATCAAAAAAAAATTTTTTTTTAATGAATTGAAATATTTTATATTTGAAAAAAAAAAAAAAAAAAAGTTGAAATTGTTTTTCTATAACTTTAAATTTATTATTTTTTATTTATTGATTATTAATACTTTTTCCATCAGCAATAAAAAAGAAATTCGTAGCCTTTTTCTTATAATTTTTTAATATATTAATTTTAAAAAAATTATCTTTAAATTTATTTAATTATTAATTATTTGTTCATTTAAATTTAACAAATGAAGATGTTCACTGCTTGTTTTATTCAATTTACTTAGCATCATATTTATTTAATTACTAATTATTTATTCATTTATTAATGTTTATTAAATCCAATATTTTCTATTTTTTTTATTTTTTATTTTATTTTTTGTTTTATTTTTTAAAATTTGCTTTAATTTTTTTTTTGTTATCAATTAATTGAATGTTCAATATTTAGTAAATTATGACTATAATTCAATTATACCAATTATAATAATTAATAAAGTTTTATATATTTTTTTAAAAAAAAAATTATTTTTTAAACATAATTAGATTAAAATTATCACATTCCTCTTTTAAACTCTATCATTTTTATTAATTAATAAATAATAATATATGAATTAATTATAAAAGCGTTGTGTTAATTTGAATTATAAACAATATTTAACATTAATATATAAATAACAAATTAATAATAATTAATAATAATAAATAATAATTAATAATTAATAGATAATAAATAATAAATAATAAATAATAAATAAATAATAATTGATATTAAATAAATAATAAATAATAAATAATAAATAAATAATAATTGATATTAAATAAATAATAAATAATAAATAATTAATAATAAATAATAAATAATTAAAATAAATAATAAATAATAAATAATAAATAAATAATAAATAATAAATAATTAAATAATTAAATAATTAAATAATAAAGAATGGATGATAAATAATTGAATAATTAAATAATTAAATAATAAGCAACAAATAACAAATAATAACTAATGAATAATAATTAATAAATTTTTAGTTTATTCCATTTCAGAAATAATTATAATTAATTGTTTTAACTAAATTAATATAATAAAAGTACAATTATGTAATATAATAATTTATAACAGGATTTATTATTTAATAAATATTTTGTAGGTAATGTGATGGCATTTCATGAACCAGAAAAATTAGATATGCCTTATATGACTTTATTCATATATATATTAAATATATAAATATTTTTGCTTTTTTTTTTTTTCATTTAGTATGTATAAATAGTAATAAATATATATATATAAATAAACAAATAAACAAATAAATACAAATAAATAAATAAATAAATACAAATAAATAAATAAATATATATATAAATAAACAAATAAACAAATAAATACAAATAAATAAATAAATAAATACAAATAAATAAATAAATATATATATAAATAAACAAATAAATGCAAATAAATAAATAAATGCAAACAAATAAATAAATAAATAAAAACAAATAAATAAATAAATAAAAACATAAATATATAAATAAAAACAAATAAATAAATAAATAAAAACATAAATATATAAATAAATGTATAAATAAATACAAATAAATAAATACAAATAAAGAAATAAATAAATAAATACAAACAAGTAAAGATATAAATAAAAAGTGATGCCATAAACTTTTTATTATTTGTTTGTATTTTTTTGCTGGCTATTGAACCACTAAATTTAGACTTTAATTAATAAATAAATAGAAATTGCTAACCAGACTTCTAATATATTATTTATTGATTATAATATATTACTGCATACTATAATATATTTCAAAATTAAATAATTAATTTATTTCAATTGAATTTACAAAACTTTATTATGTATGTAGTCTAAGATATCATTTCATATGTTTAATATATCCTATTTTAAACATTTTAAATAGATGAAAGTAGAAACATACCTATATTATAATGTATTATAATATATGTAGTTAAATAATATATTATATTGTATATTCTATAGAAATTATTTTTTAGGTATATTTTTTTTAAAAACGATACCATAAATTATATATTATCAATAGTAATTTAATAAACAGAAGCAATATAATTAATTAAATAAATAATATATTTCAATTAACAATTTTGGTTAAAAAAAGGGATGTTTAAATATTTTTAATTTATTTTATATATAATAAAGTTTAAAATTTCATTAATAAATCTAACCATTTGATATCATTATATATTAATATATAATTATAAATACTTTATTTTTAATCATATATATTATAATGTACTATAATATATACTAAATTTTCATAAAATATAAATATCTCAAAAAAATCTTTAATTATAATATTAATATATTTATTATTTTATAAAAATTAAAAGTAAAAATGGCATAAATGTTATAATAAATAATATATTAATTTACATATTAAATAATATATATCTATATATTAATTGATATAGAATAGTATATTAGAATTGAGTAAATTAGCATAGAAGTATAGAATAAATTATTCATAATAATAATATTTAATATTTAAAATTTTTAAATAATAAAATTTATATATATAATCGTTTTTCTCACTTACTTTATTGGAATTTTTTCTCTTTTTTTTTTTTTAAAATTAATTAAAGAAAGAGAAATATTTTTTTTATATATAATTTTTTAGTGTAAACTTTTCTGTTATTTTATTTTTTTTCTTATATATATATTTTTTTATTTGAATAATACATTCTTTTCTATTATTTAGTTTAGTTATTCTTTCATTACCTCTTTTATTTAAATATTAGTAGCTATGAAAGGTAAAATCATTAAAAATTTTAAATAAAGAGCATTAATCTTTTTTTTTTTTATTTTATACATATTTTAATATTATTTATTTGATAATATAGGTATTATAACTTTATTTTTTATTATTATTTAAAAGGAATATTTCAGCAAATAAAAATATTATTATTTATAATAAAATATAATAAAATAAGTAAAAACAAAACAAAACAATATATATATATTTTAACAAGTGTTAATAAATGGACAATTATTGTTAATAATAACCGTGTTAATAATTCAAAATTTTTTAAATAAAAAAGTTAACTTTACGAACTCATAAGCAAATAAAATGATTAAATAATTGAAAAAAAAAAAGTTAAAATTAGTGAATTTTATATAACATATTGAATTATTCGTTCTAAATTTTTAATATATTAATATACACTGAATATAGTATTGAAAAATTAAAATTTAAATTATATATTATAAATGTTAAATATAATAAAGTAGAATATAGTTATTAATAATAAAACAATAACTATGTAGTATTATTAAATAATAAAGAATATACAAAATATCTGTTAAATCTAATTTGATTATTATTTCATAAATTATTATTAAAGAAGTTTTTTTATAAAATATATATATATAATTTTATTATTTATTAAATCATACTTTTTCTTTATATTATATATATTATATATTATATATTATATATTATACATTTATACAATACATAAATATTATATACCTCATATATATTATATACTTTATTTATATACATATATTAAGATTTTATTATTTCTCATTAAATACAATTAATAAGGAAAGAATGTTATTTAAAATAAAAAAGATGTAGAAAAACAATTATTTTCACTCTTTTTTTTATTTCTACTTTTATTTATAATATACAAAAAAAAAATTAAAAAAAAAATTAAAAAAAAATAAAAAAAAATAAAAAAAAAATAAAAAAAAATAAAAAAAAAAATTAAAAAAAAAAAAAAAAAAAAAAAAAAAAAAAAAATTGTATATAAAGAGTTTTTCAATTTCAAATTTTTAAAATTATACAAAAAAATATTTATACACTTGAGTAGAATCAAACGAAAAAAAGCTTATTATATTCTATTTTTTTTATTGAATCATACCAAAGCTTTTAAAATTTTATACATATTGAACGTTCTTTTGAAAATAAAAGTAGATAAAAAAGTATTTTCAAGATAAAAAAAAAAAAAAAAAAGCTTGACACTTTTATTCTATTTATAAATTTTAAAAAGAATTTCATTGTCCCTATTTTTTTTTTTAATATTAAAATTTATTTTATTTAAAGATAGTAACAATATCTTATCGTATTGAAATAAAAGATTTACCTTTATGTTAAAAAAAAAAAAAAAAAAAAAATGTTTCCAACTACACGTTTTTCAAATATTGAATGTGTTTTTTATCCTAACTGTGAAAAGGGTGACCTTTGCCCTTTTGCACATAACAAAATAAGAAATAATCAAAAAATCAAAATTAAATCATATTCAGGAAATAATGATAAATATTCAAAAAATAACAATTATGCAAGCTATAATTCAAACAATATAAGTAGCTATGGTAAAAAATCAACGCATTATTCACCAAAAGCTGATTACCCAGTAAAAAAGACATATAAAAAAATAAATGTTCAGTCGGAAAATAATGAAAATAATAGTTACGTTCGTGGTCATGGAAGAAATAGTAGTAGTGGTAGTTATTCGAGTTTAAGTAGAAGTAAAAATTATAGTATGACAAGCAATAGTTCTAATTCTTCTACACACTCAACTCGTGTAGATGAAAATAAAAGAGATAGTATTAATGCTAATAAGAGATACCGTAGTAATAGTACTAGTAATGCTTCTACTATTCTATCCACAAGCTATCATTCAAAAACAAATTCACTTTCTTCTAATGAAAAAATCAATTCTAATTCTATTAATACTAATCTTATGACGTCGAATTTAAATTCTTCTCTAAATGTTAAAGATGATGTTGCAAGTTCTATAGAAGCATATGAGAAAAAATATGAAAGTAGTATTGTTCCAGGTTCTATTCCAAAAATTTATCCTACGGCTATTAGTAAAATTCCAAGAAGTCTTCGTCAAAAGATGGCCTTAACGTTTTATAAAGAATTTCAGCGTATATATAAACCCATTTTGAAGATTAATCCTGATTTAGCTAGGCAACATTCATTAGATCAGGAAAAGGCGTTATATGACAAAAGTTCAAAGAAAACTTATAAAATATCTGCATCACATATATTAACTCATTTAAAGGCAAGAGATATTGCTACATCAATTCAAGATACAGGTATTGATGGAATTTACAAACCTCCATCAGCCATAAAAAAGGAGGAAGAGGAAAAAGAAATAGCAGATGCGGATTATAATCTTCTTTTGACTTATCTAGTAAAAGATGATGAATTTAAAACGTTGAATTATCCAACCATGGATTTATTAAATGAATATAATGCAAATAAAGATCATAGAGAAGATATTTTAAAGGCTGAATTGGAAAGAATTAAAACGGAAGAATTAGAATTAAAGAATAAAAATCCAGGATCACCTTCATATTCATCTCCGAACAATTTTGTTGCAAATTCAAAAACTTATGGTAAAATATTTTCAACAATAAAAGATAAAACTAAAACTTGTGCCAGATGTCAAAGTCGATTTGTTCCAAAAAGTAATACTGATGTACCATTATTAACGGATCAAGAAAAAGAAGCTTGTTCTTATCATTATGGTAAATTAAGAAAAACGCCACATTCCTCAACACGTTTGTATAGTTGTTGTGATGGTGGTGTCGGTAGTGAAGGTTGTACAAAAGGTCCTCATGTATGGAAATGTGAAACTTTTGATGGCTTACAAGATGATATACCGTTTACTCGACTTCCCGAACATGATCCTACTAATAAAAAATTATTAAAAGTCGTTGCACTAGATTGTGAAATGGTAAATTAAAAAAAAAAAAAAAGAACTATATATATATATATAAATAAAATTAAAATTAAAATTAAAAGTAAAAATAAATAAATAATAATAATAATAATAATAAAATTAGTAGTTTAAAAAATTAATTAGTTAAAGAATTTTGAATATAATAAAATTTTAAATAGTTATATTTTAAAGAATAAAAAAAAAAAAAAAAGAATTAATTTATTTATTTTATTATTATTTTATTTATATAAAGTCTTATACAACAGGCGGTTTGGAATTAACAAGAATCACGGTAATTGATTGGAAAGGCAATACTGTTATTGATGAATTATGTAAACCTCATAATTGTATTATTGATTTGAATACTCGTTATTCTGGAATTAAGGAATTAAGTACTGCTACTTTGGATCTAGATGGAGTAAAAGCAAAGATGGCAGAAATTATGAGTAGAGATACTATAATTATAGGACAAGGGTAATTATATTCAAAACAATGATTAAATTATTTATTATTGAAAAATTATTAATAAAAATAATAAATACTAAATACTGATACTGTTCTATTATATTTAAAAATATATAGACTTGAAAATGATTTAAATGCATTAAGAGTAAATATAATATATGTTATTTATAAAATATAATAATAAAAATAGTAATAATAAATAATAATATATATATATATTAATTTTACTTTTTTATTTTTTTTTTTTTTTTGATTATAATTTATTAGTTAATACATGATAAAGTTATAGATACTGTACTATTATATCCACATCCAATGGGTTTGCCATGGAGATTTGGATTAAGACATTTAGCAAATAAATATCTTCAAAGATTTATTCAAGATGGTACGGATGGTCATGATTCATATGAAGATTCTAAAACATGTATTGATTTAGTTAAACTCAAAATTCAAAAAGGTCCTAGTTTTGGTATAGTGCATGGACTCTAATTCTTCCTATAATTATATGCTTAAGAAAATTTTTATAAAATAACATGAATTTAAAGAAGTAAAAAAAATGGAAAAAAAAAAAAAAAAAAAAAAAAAAAAAAAAAAAAAAGAATAAAAAAGGAAAAAATAGTAAGCATTTTTAAATATATCGTATTTCTTTTTCTTTTTATAAAAATTTTTTTTAAGTTATTTTTATTTTATTTCTTTTTTTTTTTTTTTTTCTTTTATTTTTTTTTTTTTTTATTTAATTTTTATAATAAACAAAGTAATAAAGTATTAAAACACATATAAATAAATAATATATATAAATAATGTTAAAAATCATAAATTAAGTAATAACTTTTAAACCAACAATGAAAGATAGTATAAAAGGAAGATTCAAGATCAATTTAAAATACTTCTTTTTTATTAAAAAAAAAAAAAAAATCAGGAGAGAAAGAAAAAGCAAAAAAAAAAAAAAAAGTTACTTATGCTCAGAATACATAATTTGAATTTTAAACTATGAAAAAAAAATAACAAAAGTAAGAAAATATTAAGGACAACAAAAGTTACATTATTAATTTTTGATTTATCAATATATAAAATACTTATTTATATATATATTTATAAAATGGAAATTAAAATAAATTATAATATATATATGATTTTTTTTTTATTTTTTTATTTTTTTTTTTTTTCTTTTTTTGTTGAATGCAAATTAAGAACATTTAAAAGTATATATAAGTTGAATTTTGAATAAATGATTATGTATATATTAAAAAAAAAAAAAAAAAAAAAAAAAAAAAAATCTATATATATATATTAATTATGGATTAAATCAAGAAGTTAAAATATATATATAAATATTCAGGGATATAATTATTTATATCAGTAATTTTAAACACACGTTTATAGAAAATGAAAATTTTAAAATATTATATACCATTTTAAAATCACCAATATATAATAAAAAATCAAAAAATAATATATATAATTAATTCAATGGAAATAAGTTAATACATAAAAAAATGAAAGGAAAAAAGAAAAATAAATTATATTTAATTCTGAAAGAATAGAAGAAAGAATGAAATTATGGTCATCAATATTAAATTTCATTGTTTTTTTTAATATAATTATATTTTTCTATTTTGTATGAATATAATTATATATATATATATATAACAATACACTCAAGTTTTGTTTCATTATCAGCATTTTTATATTTAAAATCTGATTATATATAACAAAAGCATAAGCAATTTTATTTGATTGCAAAATTACTTTATAATTAAAAAAAAAAAAAAAAAAAAAAAAAAAATAATAATAATAATAATATATATAATAATAAAAATTTTCATGATATTCATTATTTGAACTCTTCACAAAAACAGATTAATTATTTTCATTTGACCCTTATTATTTTATTTTTTATTTATATAATATTTTATTATTTTGTATATATATTATATATTATATATATTTTAATATTATTTTATAATATTTATACCTATCTTATTTTTTTTTTTTAAAAAAAAAAAAAAAAAAAAAAAAATATATTTAATTATAATTTTATTAAATATAAATTAATCTAATTTTTTAATAATTTTCTTATTTTATTTTATTTTTTTTTTTTTTTTATATTTATTTTTTTTTTTTACTTTCATTTTTTTTTTCCTCCCTCTTTTCCTTTTCTTCTTCATAAGTCTGTCTTTTTCTCCAACGTTTATATAGTCATTTCATATTGAATTCAACAAAACGAAAATGATTTAAAGAAAAGAGAGGTTATTATTATTATTCAATAAATGAATAATAATTAGAAATAAAGAAAGATAAATATAAACATATCATTTTAATAAATTGAAAAGAATAGTTAAATCAAAAAAAAAAAAAAAAAAAAAAAAAAAAAAAAAAAAAAAAAAAACGATAAAACAGAAAATAAATAAAAATAAATAAAATAAAATAATCATATATAATAAACACAATATATTTATATTTTTAATAAAGTAAATATATTTGTTTTTTTTTTTTATTATATGATTATAAGAAAGAAATATATATATTAGTGATAATAATAGAAAAAACAATATATATATATAAAAAAAACACTAAAAAAAAAAAAAAAAAAAAAAAAAAAAATTATTTACAAAATTACAACAACGTAGTAAAAATTTTTTTTAAAAAAAAAAAAAAAAAATTACCATAATAAAAAAGAAAAATATAAAAATATTTTAAAATGTCGAAATTAAAAATACCCACACTCGTACAAACACTCATTCATTCAATCATTTCGTAATTTCATAAAAATTAAATTATCATATAAACAAGTTATAAAAGCAATAATAGAAAAACTAATAGTATAAACCATAATATGATAATCTATAATACTATTGAAAAGTAAATAAAAAAAAAAAAAAAATAAATAATATCAATAATATTAATCATAATATTAAAAATAACAATAATAAAAGTTATATTTATTAACAATAATATAATCATAATTATTACGATAAATATTATTATTATTAGAAACATTAAACATAAAAAAAAAAAAAATAAAATAAAAAATTAAAAAAAATGATAAATAAGAAACAAAATAAAAACATATTATAAAATATAAGACGTTTTAAAATAATTAAATAATAAAAATAATAAAAATAATAATAAAAATAATAAATTTAATCAATAAATTAATAAAATATATAAATATATAAATTTTCTTTTTTAATTCAAAAAAAAAAAAAAAAAAAAAAGAGAGAGAAGAATTATTAGTTATAAATATTTATAAATATATTTAAACACCAAAACGATTGAATATTATCATTTCTTAATATTTTATTTCTTTTTTTTTTTTTTTTTTTTTTCTTTTATAAAGTTTTATATATTAAATTTTATTTATAATTTAATTATTTATAAATATAACTCTAAGTAAATATTATTATTATTTTCTTTTTTTTTTTTAAAAAAAAAAAAAAAAAAAAAAAGGAGAAAAAGATAAATCAAAATTCTATAAAATTTAAATGAAGAAGAAAAGAAAGAAATATTATTTTTTTATATAAGTTTTTTTTTCTTTTTTTTTTTTATTGTTATTTACATTTGTATATATATATATATATAGCTATAAGCAAATTATTATTTTTATTTTATTTTTTTTTATTTTTTTTTTTTTTTTTTTTTTTTTTTTCCATTTTTTATTTTTATTTATTTATTTATTATTATTTTTTTTTTTTTTTTCTAATTATTCTTTTATCCCTTATTAGTAATTTTTTTTTTCCTTTACCTTGTAATAATAATTTCTTTTCTTTTTTTTTTTTTTTTTTTCAAATTTTTTCCTTCCCATCTATTTGAAATAATTTTTTTTTTTTTTTCCTTCTTTTATCCTTCCCTTCTAATAAAGTAGTAATAATTTTATTTTTTTATTTTTTTATATATTTATTTATTTATTTATTTAAAAAAGATGAATGATGAAAGTCAAATCTCTTATTTATTATATAATTATTTTCATTTCCAAATATCAATTTTTTTTTATTATTTATCTATATATATATACTTTTTTTTTTTTTTTTTTAATTTTTTATTTTTTTTTTTTAATAATATTTTTTTGTTGGTTAAGATCATTATAATTTTTATATTATCTTATTTAATGAGTATCTCTATTATTTTTTCTAAAACTAATAGATGGTTTGTTAGGATGAGCATTATTAACCCATTGAACCTTTTTTGTACCAATTTCAAAAACTTCTTCTTCTTCATTATTATGTCTTTGATTATCAACACTATTTATTTTTATTACATGAGTGTGGAATTTTTCATTATCAACGTTATTATTTTCAGTTCTATGTTCATTGGTCATTTCTTCCACAAAATGTTCATTATTAACCACAAATTTACTCTTTTTCATTAACCAATTGTTTTTCATACCATAACCTAATTCACGTTTTGAATGTTTTGAATGTGATTTTGATGATGATGATGATGGATGATGTCTCACTTCTTCTTTAACTTCATCTGCTGATCTACTATTATTATTTTCTTCTAAAATTTTGTTAATATGTTGTAAAATCGTAGATGGTCCATTGGGTCCATGAGGTCCATGAGGTCCGCTTGGTCCGAATGGTCTCTTATAATCATTTAATTTAAATGGCCATCCAAATTTTGATGGTTTCTTTTGGTTTGATGGATGGAATGGATGGAATGGATTGAAAAGGGAGGGTTTGGCGGGCCATGAGGGCTTATTTGGTTTAATTAATGGATTTTCTGGTTTAACTACAGGGGGTTTTCCTTGTTGTAATGGTGGTGGGGATGGTGGTAGATTTTCTTTTTCTTTTTCTTCTTCTCCCTCTCCTTCTCCCTCTGAAATACTAGTTTCAGTAGGTTCAACAGATTCAGTAACAGAAGCTTCAGCAATAAATACATCATCATCATTGGCTTCTTCTTCTACAACATTAAAAACATTTTCATCTTCTTTTTCTTCATCTTCCTTTTTCTCTACCGATTTTTTACTCATATTTTCAAAAATATCAATAATTGGTAATGGTGGTAATTCTCCTTCAATTACATTACCAGTTGCAATTTCTTCTTCTTCTTCTTCTTCTACAGTATTAGTTATAGTTTCAATTTCAATTTCTCTAATTTTAACATCAACTATCGCTTCAGTTTCTTCTTCTTCAACAACAGTATTAGTTGCTTCTTCTTCTTCTATATCATCAGTTCCAAATTCTCTAATTTCAATATTAAAAACTCCTTCAGTTCCTACTTCCTCAACAGTATCAGTTACTTCTTCTTCCAAAGCATCTGTTTCATATTCTCTTATTCCAATATTAAAAACCCCTTCAGTTCCTACTTCCTCAACAGTATCAGTTACTTCTTCTTCAAAAGCATCGGTTCCAAATTCTCTAATTCCAATATTAAAAACTGCTTCAGTTCCTACTTCCTCAACAGTATCAGTAACTTCTTCTTCAAAAGCATCGGTTCCAAATTCTCTAATTCCAATATTAAAAACTGCTTCAGTTCCTACTTCCTCAACAGTATCAGTAACTTCTTCTTCAAAAGCATCGGTTCCAAATTCTCTAATTCCAATATTAAAAACTGCTTCAGTTCCTACTTCTTCAACAGTATCAGTTACTTCTTCTTCCAAAGCATCGGTTCCAAATTCTCTAATTCCAATATTAAAAACTGCTTCAGTTCCTACTTCCTCAACAGTATCAGTTATTTCTTCTAGGACATCAGTTCCAAATTCTCTAATTTTACCATTAAAAACCACTTCAGTTTCTACTTCTTCTTCTCCTCCTCCTTCTATAATATTAGTTACTTCTTCTTCTATTGTATCTGTTCCAATTTCTCGAATTTCAGGATCAACCACCGTTTCCGTTTCTTCTTCTTCTTCTTTTTCTTCAAAAACAATCTTATTAAAATCATTAAAGAATTCTTTAATATTATCTAATATTCCATCAGAATGGTTATCATTTGTTTCACTTTTACTTATGCTATCCTCACCTTCTTCATTTACTTCACTGATGTCGACTTCAACGTTATCAATGACGCCATTAACTTCTTGAAGAGCTAATCCTTTAACAATTTCAAGAGCTACTGAAATTTTTTCTTTAATAATAATTTCTTCTTCTTCTTGGACTTCTTCTACTTCTTGTCTTTTTTCTTTTTGTTCACTTTCATCATTTTTTTTTAGTAGTGCTTGATCTTCTCTATTAGTATTATGAATAAAGGAATTAATCTTTTCGTTGATGCCTACATGACCATACTCTATTTTACCGTTAGATTTAACAAAACCTCCCTCTGGATTTTTAAAGGAATGAATCTTATTACCATTATAATTTCTTTTTTCATGTTCCAGATTATTATTATTACTTTTACTCTTAAGGGAAGCGGCCATCTTTGATTTAACCTTACATAAGTTGAGGAAGCTTCTTATTTCACTAATAGCCTTAACATCATTACTAGCATTTTGGAATTCTTCTACCATATCAATTAAGCATTGATTACAAATGTCCTCATAATTCGTAATAGGTTTCGTACTATTTTCTGTTGATAATAAATACTTTTTATAGATGTCGAAGGCACAGTAATCGTTTTCATCGTTTCGAACACAAAGAGCTATTTTTTTTTTTTTTTTGTAATATTTTTGTAATTTTTTTATAATTTTTTTATAATTTTTTATTTTATTTTTTTTTTTTTATTTTTTATTTTTTATTTGTTTATTTATTAATTTTTTTTTTTTTTTTTAATTTTTTTTTTTTTTTTTATTTTTATAATATTTAAAGTTTCATATTTTTTGATTTAGTTATTTTTTCAAAAAAAAAAAATTTTTTATTACAATTTTTTTT
>JACVTC010000027.1:382500-390000 GCA_016946835.1 Neocallimastix lanati (nom. inval.)
TAAATAAAATTAAATATTTTTAAATATTGATGTATTTATATTTTTGAAGTAAATATTTAAATATTAAAAAATTTTTTTTCATATATAAATAGCTTTACAAATATCTGTTTAAATAAATAATATATTGATAAATAATAAATAAAAAAAAAAAAATAATAATAATAAAATAAACAATATAGTAATATAATTATTAAAAAAAATAATAATATAAACACTATTGCTATAATTATAAAAGGATTGTCATTAATAATAATAATGACGATTAAATTATAAATAATATTATTACTATTTTACAAAATATTAAAATATATCTTTATAATTAAATATATTTTTATAATTAAATATATTTTTATAATTAAATATTTTAAATAATTATTTTATTACTATTTTATAAAATATTAAAATATATTTTTATAATTAAATATTATAAATTATTATTTTATTACTATTTTACGAAATATTAAAATATATAATAATTTTTTTAATAGTAAAAATTATTTTAAAAAGAGAATAAATGAATAAATACAGTAAATTATTAAAGTATTTTTAATCTTTATTAGATTAGGTTAGCTTAAGAACATTAAAATATATTTTTATGATAAAATATTATTATTTTAAAAATATATTTATATAATTAAAATATTGTTATAATATTATTTTTTACAAAATATTAAAATATATCTTTATAATTAAATATATTTTTATAATTAAATATTTTAAATAATTATTTTATTACTATTTTACAAAATATTAAAATATATCTTTATAATTAAATTTATTTTTATAATTAAATATTATTAATAATTATTTTATTTTAAAAAATATAATTAATTATAAAATATAATAAAAACAAGTTTAAAAAAATTATTTTGAATTTTTATTTATTTATTCATTCATTTACTTATATCAATAAGCCATTTGTCGAAATGCAACTTGGGGAAATGCAACATTTTAATAATACGCCACTTGGCGAAATGCAACTCTCCCAACTGCCTAATTGTCAGCAAAAAAAAAAAAAAAAAAAAAATTTGCAAATTTTAGTAGTAGTAGTAGTGGTAGTAGTAGAATAGATCTACATGGACAGAAATGAAATCATGTACCCTTACCGTCTCAATGAATTTCGGCAGTAATTCTAATATAGATAAAGGGAAGAGGAGGAGGGAGGACATACTTTTATAAAAATAATTTTTTATAATTCTTTTTTAATAGAATATATTATTATTTCTTTTGAAATAGTTATAGTTATTTAATTATATATTTAATTGAAAAAAAATATATTATTATTTCTTTTAAAATAATAATTATTTATATATTTATTTATGATTGTATAGAATATCTTAAAAATGTATGGCTTTATTTTAAAAATATATACGCCATATTGCGAAATGCAACTCTCTTTTAACCTACTTAACCAATAACCCTAACCCATCATATTTTGATTCTGTAATTAAAAAAAAAAAAAGTGAGAGAGAGAGAGAGAACAAAATGAAAATTTTAAATAATGAAAAATTCAAAAAAAAAAAAAAAAAAAAAAAAAAAAAAAAAGAGAGAGAGAGAGAGAACAAAAAGAAATTTTTAAATAATGAAAAATTCAAAAAAAAAAAAAAAGAGAGAGAAAAAAAATTCAAAAAAAAAAAGAGAGAGAAAAAAATTCAAAAAAAAAAAAAAAAAAAATTCAAAAAAAAAAAAAAAAATATATATATATATATATATATATATATATATATAAATATTTTATTCGACTGTATAAGGCAGTGTAATGTTAAAAATGGAATGAATAACTATTATAGAAAAAAAAAAAAAAGATTATTAATAAAATGTAATGATCATATTCTTAAATGAAGAAGGTCTTTCTTTATGTAAAATAAAAAAAAAAAAAAAAAATAATAATATTAAAAATAAATAAATAAACACCTAATAAAATATAAATATCATTTTCTTATCTTTTTTTTTTTTATATTTTTTTATTTTTTTTAAAGTGTGATATCCAACAGATTTAATTTAATTTAACTAAATAATTTATTTTCTAAATAATTTTTTTTTTTTTTTTTTTTTTTTCATAATAATTAATTGTCTAAAATATATTTAAACTGGGAGTCTTTTTCCTACAAGTCTATCAGTAAACTACAAATGATTATTATTATTATTAATAATATTAAAAAATAGATATAAATATAAATATAAATATAAATATAGATAGATAGATAAATATATATATATATATATATAAATTGTTAGTTATAAAATAAAATTAAAATATGAATAAAATATAATATATATATATATTATATATATATATGAAATATACTTCTCTAACAACTGGCTTATTTAATAATTTACCAATAATAGGTAAATTTCTCATAAATGATAATATTACTGGGAAGAAATCACTATGACATTAATAATAATAATAATAATAATTTATAATTATATTTAAAAATGAAATATAAAAGTTTTTGATAATAGAATATTTTTAAGATATTTAAATATGTTATAAATATTTAAAATTTTTGTTAATATTATATTATTATATATTTATGGAATTATAATAATAATAATAATAATAATAATAATTAATAATAATAATAATAATTAATAATAATAATTAATAATAATAATTAATAATAATAATTAATAATAATAATAATAATAATTAATAATGATAAATAATAATAATAATAATTAATAATAATAATTAATAATAATAATTAATAATAATAATAATAATAATAAATAATAATAAAAATAATAAAATTATATAAATTTACCCAAAGAGATTAACAAATCCAAAGAGTTCAATGAATATACCAATCATTGGCCATTTAATGAAAACCAAGAATATACCAGTAAAGAAACATAAAGTACCGAATATTTTCTGTTTTCTTTTAAAGAATAATATCGTTCTAAAGAATCCAATAACGGTAGTTATACCAGATAAGAACAATATCTAATTTATATATATATATATACATATATAAATTTAAATAATAAAAATATAAAATATAAAATATTATATAAAAATATAAAATAATATTTAAATATATATATATTAATAAAATTATTATTATTAATATTATTATTAACATAAATAAAAAAAAAAAAAAAAAAAAAAATTCTTTTTTTTTTTTTTCTCTATAATTAAATTTGGAAAATTATAATATATTAAAATAATTAATCTATATTATAAATATATCCATAAATTTTGATTAAATTGTAAAGTTGACTTACATTTCCTATTGCAATAAAACCGGCATCAAAGAAAAGAAGAATACCTAATACCATAAATACCAGACCGAAAGCGGTTAAACCAACACCAATTTCTTAATTATTGATATTATTATATATTATATATTATTATATATTATTATATATTATTATTATTATTTTTATTATTTTTATTTTTAATTTTTATTGTTTTTGAAATTTAAATAATAAATTGATGATATATTAATTTATATAAAATTTTAATAAATATATTTATATATATAATTAATTAGGTAGAAATTAATTATTATTATTATTTTTTTTTTTTATTTTTATTTTTAATTTTATTTTTATTTTATACTTACTTTGTATATCTGTTAACATTTTTTTTTTTATTATGATTCTATTATATATAAGTATGACTAATAATAATAATAATATATATATATATATAAATATATATATATTTTTTTTTTTTTTTTTTTCCTAAAAAAACTGTATACTAATTAAATCTATAATTGGGAAAATATATATATATATAAAAGACTTTATAAATATAAATCATATAAATAAATATAAAATATAATATATTAGTATTTATTATTTAAACGTAATTTTTTTTATTTAAAAAAAAAAAAAAATATAGGTCATATACTAGTAACAATATATATATATATATATATATATTTTTTTTTTTTTTTAAAAAATTTTTATATAATAAGATAGTTTATACTGAAATAATTTTGTTAAATCATTTTAATTTCAAATGTAGAATTCCTCATTCTTTATAATGATACTATAGAGAGTATTAATAACATTTATAAATTTATTTTCATATTGAAATTGAATTATGGAAATTTCTGAAATCTATTATATAGAATATCCATTATTTCTTTTTTAACAAATTGATTTGTTTACCTTTTAATGTTATTTTTATTTAAAATAAAGTTTATATTTATATTTATCCACCGATAATTATCAATTATAATTTTTATAATAGTCTCATTATAATTTTTATCCATTTCCAATTTTTGAGGTGATTTTTTTTTTAATTTTTACAATATTTTTTTATTTTGTCAAATTATATATTTTATTCACCAATAGTGATACTATATAAAATATTAATACTTTTTATAAATTTATATATATATATATACATTTAAATTGAATTATGGAGGAGTATATGGATATTACAAATTCTTTTAATATAATTTTTCTTTTTCATTAAATTAAATTGTATCTTTACATTAATATAGCTATATATTCAACGAAATTTATTTTTTTTTCGTTTAATATTAAATTTATTATTTTTTTTTTTCTTTCTTTAAACCAGTTTTATTTATAATAATTACTTTTTGCATTTATTTATTATTACTTATTTTTATTACTTATTTTTTTTTTTTTTTTTCTAATTTAACATAGGTTTATATTTATATTAATTTTAAGCCATTTCAATTTTTGAAGTGAAGTTCTTTAATTTTTATTTATTTATTTATTTATTTTGTAAACTACATATTTTATTTATTATAGAAAATTCTATATCAAATAGAGATATACATATGCAATTATATATATTTGAATTGAATTTTAAAATGGCGTATAGAAATCTCTATATTAAATTAATATTAATTTTGAAATAATATAAAAGCTAACTTTATAAATTTTAATTGTTTAATGGTTTTTTCTTTCTTTCTTTCTTTCTTTCTTTTTTCATCTTTTATTTTATTCAATCCATTTAAAAAATGAGTTAATATTTATATTTATCCACCAATAAATGTCAATAATTTCCTGTAATAATAAATTATTTTCTTTTTTTCTTTTCTTTATTTAATAATAAGTATATATATATATATATATATATATATATATTTTTTTTTTTTTTTTTTTTTTGTTTTTTTTTTTTTTTGTTTTTATTTTTGTTTTGTTTTATTTTTTATTTTCTATATTTTATATAAGAAGAAATGTTTTATTGTAATAATATTTTTGCCTCCAATGTAATTGTTAATAGTTATTGATAATTACCAATCAATATATAATATATACATATTAGATAAATAGATAGATAGATAGATAGATAAATAAAAATATAGAGATAAATATACGAATATATAAAATATAAAAAAAAAAAAAAAAAATTTTTTTTATATATTACTTTGAGATATTTATATCGAAAGAATGCTTTTATAAGAAGTCGTTTATTGATGAATTATGAATTATATATAATTTTTAAGATGTAATTTTTTTTTTTTATTAAAAAAATAATTAAAATTAAAATATAAACAATATTAAAAAAAAAAAAAAAAGGTTTTTCCTTATTATTATTTTATTATTATTATTTATAAATGAGTTTATTTATAATACTAATGCTTTTCTATTTTTCTCTATTACTTTTATTTTTTATATATTCAGATATAAAATTAAAATAAAATAAAAATAAAATAAAAAAAAAAAAAAAAAAAAAAAAGAATATATTATTATTTATTTATTTATTTTTGATTTTATTTTAAATTAAATCAAAAAGTTGGTTTAATCATCAAAATTAAATTTTATATAAAATATTAAAAAAAGATATAATATGTAATTTATATATATTATTTATTTAATAGTTTTTAATTAAATAATATATTAATAATATATTTTAATATATGAAATGAATTTTTTTATTTTTTTATTTTTTTATTTTTTAAATTAATTTTAATTAAAGAGATTTGAAAAAAAAAAAAAAATTAAAAAAAAATTAAAAAAAAAATTTTTTGTTTAAACTTTTAAAAAAAAAATAAAAAAAAAAAAAAAAATAAAAAAAAATATTTATAAATTATTTATAAATAAATCAAACTGGGTTAATTATTAAGAAATTGGTTTTAATATTAAATAATAACAATAATAATAAAAAAAGAAATTAAAGATTTTATTTATTTTTTATTTTTATTTTTATTCTGAAATTAATAAGTTTATTGATAACTATGGTTATAAATTTATAATGGAAAATAATAAATAATAATAAAAAAAAAAAATATTTAAAAACTTTTATATAAAAATAAAAAAAAAAAAAAAAAAACTCTTTCTTCTTTTCTTTTTTTTTTTTTTTTTTTTTTTTTATATATATATATATCTATTTCTATTAGATATCAATTTTGTATTATTTACATATATATTACTAGTACTTTTAATAATTATTAAAAGTGTTTGTAGTACATTTAATAATTTTTTTAAAATATATATATTTTAAACTTTATTTTATATTAAAAAATTATATATATATATATATAAAAATAAATAATAATTTATTTGAATTTTAAACTATATAAAATATAAAATGTCAATTGCTTTGCTTTCTTTACTTTATATTGAATAAATAATATTTAGCATATACTATATATATATATTATTATTATTATTATTATTCTGGAAATCTTGGGTACGATAACACAATCATATTATATATATATATATATATATTATATTTGAAAATAAATAAATAAAAGACTATACTATGTAATGAAACTTTCGATATAACAAAAAAAAAAAAAAAAAAAAAAAAAAAAGTCATATGTATGAAAATAATTATAACAATATAAACAATATATATATTATTTATTATAAGAAAAAAAATATATATATATATATATAAATTTATATTATATTATACTAAAAATATCAATTATAATGATAATAAATTTAAAAATTTTGTTTCGTCTTTTTTTTTTTTTTTTTCTTATTTTTTTTTTTTTTTTTTTTTTTTAAAGTTCTAAACAATAAGCTTTAATATCATTTTGATATCGTTGAATCGTTTTAAAACATTCCATGGCTATTATATCAGATCCAATAAATGGTAACATTTCTTGATAATAATGTAATAATTTAACATATCTTTGAAGATAAACTGAAAAGTATTCTGAAATCTTTGGAACCATGGAATTATCCATTGATATCATTATATCGGTAGAAGTAGTTGATTCTTCTGAATTAATTGTAATTTTTGGTAAAGAAATGACATCATCTGCAGAATTTATTTCATTTTCATCATGATGATCTTGTATGGTCTCCTTTTTTATATCACTTAACACTAAAGGTTGTTGTTGATTTTTCGGTGATGATTTTTCAAGTATTGATGATGATGATGATGATGATAACGATGATGATGGTGAATTTTCTTTTAAAACGGCAGCTGTATTCATTTCCTTAATAGAGGATAGGCCCTTTTGATGTTCTTCATTAAGAATTATCTTTTCGGCTTCTACTAACCAGGTACCCGCTAAAATAGTAACAATTCTTTCGAATTTTAATACTATATCT
>JACVTC010000027.1:395000-435000 GCA_016946835.1 Neocallimastix lanati (nom. inval.)
TTAATGCATTTGTATCGATAAATTGTTGGTTAATTAAAGGAGATATTGAATCAGTTTCCATTGTATTAATATTTTGTGTAGTATGAACCTGTTCATAATTATAATGATTTACCAAAGGTTGATCCATAGTTGACAAAAAATGTTCTAACTGATTATCTGACATTTTTAATTCCAATAATTCTTTTGCATTTTGTGAATTATTTGATATTTGATTTAATAAGGATATATCTACATCATTTTCACCATTCTGTGAATTATTTAATAAAGTCAATTGCCAATCAAGTGGCATATCATCAAAATATAACATATCCATTTTCTTTTTTATATCTTTTTTATATCTTTTTATTTCGATAAAAAAATAAATTTGGAATTAAAATACAATAAAAAAAAAATATGAAATAATATTTTATTTATATGTAAGATTAAAAATATATATATATATTGAAGGTTAATGTCTTCTTTTTTTTAATGTAAATTGTTTAAAAAACAGTTGCAATTTATTAACAAAAATTTTAGTATTCGTGTTAACATTTAGTTATTGAATTAAAAAATGATGAATTTAGTATAGTGTATTTGTTAATCCAATATTATATTTGTTCTTTCTATTTAAAAGTCATAGTTTTAAAAAATATAAAATATAAAATTTATATATATATAAGTTAATATATTAATTAGTTTCAATTTTATTTAATAATAAAAAATTCCTTCTAAATTATTTATAATATATATGGTTTGTCTCCTGTTCATATATAATAATTATTACAAATACTATTTTTTTTTTTTTTTTTGTGCTTTTGATTAATTTATATATATATATATATTACAATATTCTAATATGTCCTTTTTTTTTTTTTTTTTTTAAAAAAAAATAATATAATATAATATTTATTATATTATTGAATAGAGAGAATATATATTTTTTTTATTATATATTTAAGGGTTATTATAAATTAAATAATTAAAAGTTTACTTTTTCAGTAACTTCATTATCATCTCTCTTTCTCTCTCTTTTTTTTTTTTTTTTTTTTTTTTTTTTTATTTTAAAATAGTTTATTTATATTAAATATAACTTACAAAATATATTTTATTTTTATTTTTTTATTATTTCTTTTATTTTATATATATTGTTTTATAATATTGAATTTGCATTATATAAAATTTTTTAAATTATAAATTTATTATTTTGAATTTTCTAATTTTTTTTTTTTTTCTTTTTTCTTTTTTCTTTTTTTACTTTTATTTATTATTTTTATTACTTTTATTTTTAATCAATATTATATTAAAAAAAAAAAATCTACTTTTAATATACAAAAATAAAAAATAATAAAAAAAAAAAAAATATTATTTAAATTAAAGAAATATAAAAAAAATAAAAAAAAAAAATTTTATATCTTTTTTTTTTTATATATATATATAAATTTTTATTTTTTTATAAAGTATTTTAGCAATACTCAGTAAAAATGAACAAATAAAATAAAAATATTACATATTATATATTAGAATTAGACAATTTCAGTTTTTTAATAATGAAAATTAGAATTAAAAAAAAATATAAAAAAAATAAAATAAAAAATAAAATAAAATAATCTTAATTTAATAATAAATAGTAAATGATATTTATTATTTATTATGAAATAAAGTTTAAAAGTTTTTATTTATCTTGAAAAACACCTTAATTAAAAAATATATTAGAATATATTAGTAATCTTATATTACAATATACTTAAACCAATTACAAATAATTAAATTATAATAAATAAAGTTTTAAAAAAAATCATACCACATTTTTTTTTTCTTCTTTTTTTTTTTTTTGAATATATATAAAATATATATAAATAATAATTAGAGAGTAATAGATAAATATATAAATAAATAAATAGATAAATAAATAAATAAATAAATAGATAAATAAATAAATAAATAAATTAATAGATAAATAAATAAATAAATAAATAAATATTGGACTACAACAAAGATAGTAATATTTTAATTTTTATTATTCTATGTGTTCTATTCATATTTAATAATGATGTATTTAAATATATTACATTAAAAATTTTAGCCATTCAAATCTTTACTTATATTTTAATAATAGAACAGATACAATCAAACTATTTGTATACATTACATTACATAATTATAATTTTCTTCAATATTCCAATAATTAAATGGTAATAAATTAAAAATAAATAAAATATTGAATAAATTATTATAAATTATTAAATATTTAAATATTAAATATTAAATATTAATTTTTTTATATTTATTTTTATATTTATTATTTATTAAATATCTTTTTTTTTTTTTTTTATTTCGTATGTATCTATAATTAATTTTTATAATTAATTTTTTTTATGTATATTTATAATTATTTTATTTATTAAAAAATGGTATGATTGTTTTTTGATGTTTATTAATTAAAATTATTTAAAAATACAATTAAAAAAAAAAAAAGTTGGTTAAAAATAATTTAAACTATTAAATTTGATCTAAAATAAAATTTTAATGAAGAACCCAAAATGCTTTGTTATAGCAATCGCATAAATTATATATAGTTAAAAATTTACTTAAATCCAAAATATATATATTTTATATATTTTGACAGTTTAAAAAATTCATCCTTTATTCTTAACAGTAATATTGAAATTGGATATTTTTTATTTTTTTTTTTTTTTTTTATCATCTTCGAATATATTTAATTAGTTTAAAAATTTTGAATATTTATTTAAAAATTAAAAAGAAAAAAAAAATTAATTTCTTTTTTTTTTTTTATTCGATTATTTTCTTTTATTTGTTGTTCTATATATTGAATCAATACAAATAGATGTTTTCATTTTTAATTTCATTTTATTTTTTATTTTATTGGTATTTATTTATTTTTTTTTTTTTTTTTTTTTTTTATAAATTGTCTTTTAATAATCTATGTAAAGAGAAAATAATAATATAATAATATAATAATAATAATACTATATAATATAATAAAATTAATAATAATTATAGTTTATAGTCCATATGTAACAAACAAAAAATTAATTATAATTATAATAATAAATAATAAATAATAAATAATAAATAATTATATAATAAAATTAAAAAATAAAAATAAAAAAAAATAAATAAAAATTTCATATGATAATATTTATATTTATTATAAAAATTTTTTAATTAATGTCTTTAAATAAAATTAAAAAATAAAATAAAATAAAAAAAGTTTTTAAATATAATAAAATAAAATAAAATAAAATAAAATAAAATAAAAAGTATTCGTATAAAAGTTGAGTAGAAAATTTACAAAAAAAAAAATTTATTTTATTAAAATTTTTAGTTTCTAATTAGTTTTAAAATATATTAAGATAACTGCCATTTACATTAAAAACTGAATTAAAAAATTATCTTTTAAAAAAAAAAAAAATTATTATTATTATTAAAATTTATATATTATATAATTTCTAATACAGAATTATTAGTTAAAATTAAAATATCATGAATTATCTTATGAAAAAAAAAAAAAAAAAAAGGTTTTAACATATGAATATTAAAATTTTAATATCTAATTTTTTATGAATTATCTTATCAAAAAAAAAAAGTTTTAACATATGAATATTAAATTTTTAATGTCTAATTTTTTTTTATTTTAAAAAAAAGCATAGAATACTTCCTTTAAAAAATAATATTTTCATAAAACCAATCATCTACTTTAATTATTAACAAAAGAAAAAAAGAAAAAAAGAAGCATATGAATAAAGAAAAATGGCATATTTATGATTAGGTGTTGATTTTCAGAATGTTGAAACTAAAAAGAATTACTTTAAAGTCAAACATCTAATAGCTCCTTATGACGATCACTTCTTCAATGAGTTATAGTTTGTAAGTTTGTAATGATAACATTAATTACATTGGAGAAATAAGGAGATTCCATCATTGAATAAAGCTTGAAAGTTTACATTTGACATCTCTCTCATTTGAGAAATAAGGAGATTCCATCATTGGCTAAAATATGAATTCATATCTAATAGGTACTCTGGAAAGATCGGAACTCCATTAACGATTATCTACAGACCTTCCTTAAAAGGACACATTTTGGCATCTTCATTGGAATGATATGGACTATCCTCAGTAGGATAAAAATTTGAAATGAATCATATTAAAAGCCTTTCTTAAAAGTTTACCTTAAGTCTTTCTATTGAGGAGATGAGGACTTAATCATTGGTTAATATTTGAAAAAGAAAATACCAAAGGCTTCCTTAAAGAGTGACATTTCTATTATAGCAATTAAAACATCATCAATGAATCAAATTTTGAAATGAAAATACTAAATTTTTTCTTAAAAAAAAAAAAAAATATATATATATATATATATATATATTATTCCATTGAAGAGATAAGGGCTCCATCACTGAATAAAGTTTTGAAAGTTTATATTTAACGTTCCTATCATTGAAGAGATGAAGATTCTATTATTAATTAAAAGTTTAAAAATTCATATTTAACAAATTCTATGGAAAGATCAAAAGATCAGAACTCCATTAATTACTGTCTAAAGGCCTTCCTTAAAAGTTCACATTTAATCTTTCCCATTAAAAAAAAAAAAAAAATGAGGACTTAATTAACTGGTTAAATACTATAAAAAAGAAAATACTAAAGCTTTTTCTTGAAAAGTAACAACTTTCATGGAAGAGATAAGGACTTAATCATTGGTTCATATATGAAAAGAAAATTCTAACAGACCTTCCATGAAAAGTGACATCACTGTTAAAGTAATAAGAAAATAAATCACTAGTTAAAAGTTTGATGTAAAATAATTACAAGCTTTCCTTGAAAATTGACGATTTTAATTTAAAGCGATGAAGACTTAAAGTTTTAAAACAAGACTACTAAATTTTTTTTTTTTTTTCCATGAAAGTTTACATTTAATCTCTTCATTGTGGGAAGATGAGAACTTCAACAATGGAATCAACGTTTGAAATGAAGATACTAAAAGCCGTCCATGAAAATAATAATTAATTAATTGTTCCATGAAAGATGAGAATTCATATATAGAAGCTACATCTTTATATATATTAATCTATATATAGTAAGATTAATAATACCAAATAATAAAAAGAATAAGTTTATATAATATGAATAGGAATAAAAATGAATAGAAATAAAAATAATTAGAAATAAAAATAAAAATAAAATAAATAGTGAAGTAAGGTAAAAGAGTAAAGTATTAATAAAAACAAAAAGCAAAAAAATAAAATAAAATAAAATTAGAAATAGTACAATAGAAAAAATCAACTAAGAATAAAAATAAAAATAAAATGAAACCTTAATTTTTTAAAGAAATACACTGAATTATTAATTAAATATATTTAATCCATTTAATTCTTAAATATTTTTATTGTTTAAGGAAATAATATGCTATATATTAAATATGATATATTATATTTATTTTTATTTATTTTTTTTTTTTTTTATTAATAAAAAAAAAAAAAAAAAAAAAAATTCAACTGGAGTTATCATCAATAAAGTGGAAAAATTTAATAGCATTTTCTTTTTTGGATAATTTAAAGTTTAATTATTCATATATTAATATATCATTGACCTAATTTATTTTACTTTGAAATAAAATATGTATAAAATTTATTTTGTAATAAATAAATAAATAAAATAAAGTATAGTAAGGGTTAGGGAATTTCTAATAATTGATAAAGAAATATATATATAAAATTAACTAAATTAATAGAATCCATAGTAAGAGTTTAATCCATAATTTTTTTTTTTTTTTTTTTTTTTTTTTTTTTTTTTTTTTTGTAATAATTAAATTAAAGGTTGTACTTTTGTATAAAATTTAAGAACATAAATGATAAATTAAAAAAGCCATATTTTATTAATTATTTTTAATAGGGAACTTTTTACTATCAAAGAAAGAATAATAGAATAAATGATTTTGATTTATTCAATGTTGATTTATATATATATATTTATTAAATAAATTTATGATTTAATCGAAATATATTCGATAAATTACGAAGAACCATTTTTTTTTAATGGTAGTAACAAATTATCTAGTAACAAATTATCTAAAGCCCTTAGCATTTCTTTTGATGAATCTTTATCAATGAAACCTATACAATCCAAATTAAACAATAATTTAAATGTCAAGTTAAATTCGTATTTTCGAATTCTTATAAATAAATCTATTCCTCTCTCATTGAAGAAATATGTTTTTAATTTCCTTTATTCTTAGTCTTGTTTTATATTATGCTCTTCTATTTGGTTCAAATAAGAACGGATGCTCTAAAGCTCAAAAAAAAAAAAAAAAAATTATTAATAGAGGACTTTATTGGAGTTATGGAGTTATGAATTTAAATCTCGTAAATTTTTATGTTAGTCTCTATGATAATTACTCATGAATTGAATTGAGAATACCTTCTCTTTCAACTGTATGTGCTATATCTCAATTACGCTGCTTTAGAAAATGGAAAAAAAACTCATCATGTTTTATTAATCATCTCACTAATAATATTCCTACTTTGTCACATTACTCATGGACGAAAGCATCATTGACTTTGAATAAGAAATTAATTGGTAAAAAATCAAGTGAAATAAAATAAAAAAAAATAAAAAAAAAAGTTTTATTGGGAGAGAGATATCTTCAAACTCTCAAAAGCTGAAAAAAAAAAGTTTAATGGGAAAGAGATGTTTTCAAACTCTCAAAAGTTAAAAAAAAAAATAAAAAAAAAAAAAAGAAGCAATTATTTACAAAGAGAATGATTTTGGAATTTATTTCAGAAAATCAAAGACTTATAACATTTCAATATCCTAAGAATCAATTAGGAATTCTTTTGGATTTCTCGAATTAGGTGTGGCTTTAAATTTGACACTAGTATTTTCCATTATAAAAAAAAAAAAAAAATAGTCTCAGAAGATTGCCCTAAATGTTGCTCATGTTGTGGTGTTAGTGTACCTAGCTTTTTTTTCATTAGAGCTTTGCCTGTAAAGAATTGGAAAATTACAGAAATAAATCTTTACCTTTTCTAGATGATCTCTTTTTTGAAGTTTCGCAATGATAATTGAACAAAAAAAAATCCTTGGATGTTTTCTTTTGATTTAGAAAAAGGATTATGATAATAATATTTATTATTATTATTTTTTTTTTTCTATATTGAGTGCTCTTCTTGGCAGGGGCATTCAATATATGAAAAAATTAAAACTTAATGGTGAGGGAACAAAGACAATTAGTTGACAATATTTTTTTTTTTTTTTTTTAAACAAAGTTCAACTTTCGTTGACTATTCCGTATTTTGTGGGGATTGCGAAGTTTCTAACAAACGTAATACCATTAATTTTGTCGATCTTTATAGATTGATGATGGAATGGTATTCCGTTGAATCTACCTTTGTTAAAGAGCGTTAGACGTTGAAATGATAAGGCATTGGATTTTCACCTCCCGGTGAAAGATCTGATACAGATTCGTTTGATAAACACTAATACTTGAAATTATTACTCGCAATAATGGACGTTGGTGTTATCATCGAGAAATGGGGAAAAGTTAGAAATTATTGCATCTAACGCATTTTTATAATTATATAATTATATAATATTTTATTTCATGTATTTTATTTTTTTATTTTTCATTTAAATCATGTAATTTTATTATTATTATTATTATTATTATTATTATTATTATTATTATTATTATTATTATTATTATTATTATTATTATTATTATTATTATTATTATTATTATTATTATTATTATTATTATTATATTAAATAAAGTTTTCTCTAAGTCTTAAAAAAAAAAAAAAAAAAAATCAAAATTTATTATAGTATAATAAAATTGATTATTTTTATATATTATTAATTAATTAATTGTCAATTGATACAAAAAGGAATGATGATGAAAATAAATAAAATTAAAAAAAAAAAAAAAAAAAAAAAAAAAAAAAATAAATGAATAAATAAATAAAAGCATTAGTTATAATTAAATTTTTTTTTTTTTTTTCTTTTTACTTTCATATAAATAGAGGAATAATTTTCATAATTTAAAAAAAGACAATATTAATATAAAATAAATTTAAAATTATAAAAATTATGATAATAACTGAAGTAAAAAATCCAAGTCCAATAAAAAAAAAACATTGAGGAAAGAATAAAAAGAAGCCTTTATAAAGGATTTAATCAATGGAATGGAGGTTATAGTGGTTGACTGAAGTGATGTGATAAATGATATGAAGAAGACGCTTATATTATAACATTCCTGAACTTATGAAATCCCAAAGATTAAATACTTCAAGAGTATAAAGATTCTATGGGTAACTTTTTCAAAACGTTTTGATATGGAATTAGGTCAATTCATTAACATGATTATTAGAAATGAATGAGCTGCCATTCGCTATGCCATAAAAATTATTAATCATGATAATAATAAAAAAAAAATAAATAAAAAAAATAAAAAAATAAAAAAATAAAAAAAAAAAAAAAAAAAAATAGAAATCAATGCTATGGAATTTGTATAATTTAAAAAATATTCAGATCATAGCACTTTCTGATTAATCCATTAGTAAATGGAAATGGGCACAATAATATGTATATTACCTTGCAAAAAAAAAAAAAAAAAAAAAAATAAAAAAAAATGAAATAAAATAAAATAAAAAACAAATTTATAATGAATAAATTTATTACATATTAATTTAAACTAATTTATATTATTAATTTTTTTTTTATTAAAAAAAGTAAACTTTTTTACAATTTTTTTTTTTTTTTTTTTTTTTTTTTTTTTTTTTTTTTTTGGAAATTAACCAAGATATAACTAATGAAAAAAAATAAACCAAGCCATCTCATCTACTCCTAACTTTAAAGTATGTGGTTATGTGGTCCTGATGGAATACCAATGGAATTTTTTGAAGCTTTGATTTCTGATATAGATGATTCAGAAGAGTCCAGTGAAAATAACATTATTTCATCTATATTTAAATGTCTCAAAGCCTTAATCATTCGTATTTGGAATAGTTGATTTTCCTAAATCATGAAGTAAGACATCAATAGTTTCTATACATATATAAAAAGGGAGATCCATCAGTTTAGAATAGCTATTGTGATATCTCTCTTACTAATAATAGGTTAAAAATTGTGGCGAAAATTATTCCCTAATAGAATTTCTAAATATGGAATTGACAAATGATTTACTAGACCAAAGTAATTTGGATTTCGTAACCGAGAAGAATGTATATGTCTTTACCCTTCTTTTTTGAAATTATATGTCAGAGGTGAAAATTTGTAAAATAAAGATACATACCTTGCTTTTTTTTTTTAAGGACCTTAAAAAAAAAAAAATTGGTATGACTCAGTTCCTCTATAATATTAATGAAGATTCATCACTTAGGTATCAGAGGTTAAGTACTATAATTTTATTGAAAACTACTACTAATCTTCTAAGGCTCTGTGAAAGGGTTAATGGACAATTATCGGAATCATTTAGTATTAAGAAAGGTATCCGTCATGATGGTCTCTTCTCACCAATTTTTTGTTTAACTTATTTATTAATGACGTCTGTAATAAATTCGATAAGTATGGAATCTTGATTGGTGATTAACACTGCTGTGAAGGTCTCTTTACTGATGTCACTGTATTATGTACCCCCCAACAAGATTTCGACTTAAGAAACTGTTAAAAATTAGTCAGTAAGTGGACTAGAAATAATGAAATCCAATTTGGTATCATCAAATGGGCAATTTTTAATTGTACGAGGGGGAACTTTCCATATTTCTTAATGAAAAAAAAAAAAAAAAAAAATCCCTACTTTTTAGTTTTTCAAGACAAGAGATCTCTAAAACAAAATTGCTATACCCACTTAGGTGTACCGTTTTTAAATAATTTAGAACTGAAATCTATCATATAGAGAATGAATAATACTGTTAGAAAAAAAAAAAAAAAAAACTTTATTCCATTAAAGGATTTTCGTAAGAATTCCTCTCTTCCTATCCCCTCATAGATGAATGTTATTTTCTACTTTAGTAATTGGCCATGTTTCATATTATACACCTCTACTTGGATAAAATAAAGAAAGAATGTGAAGTACTCAGATATTTGTTAATCTTGAATTATATTGGATTGAAGGATTTTTCCAATGCAAATAGTTTTACATTCTTTTACTGTGCTTCTAAAGAACTTAATATATACCTCCTCCTCTACCTCAATCGGCCAAATGTACAATTGCACAGATAAGATGCCTTAGAAAAAAAAAATGAAAGATTTGAATTGTATTATCTCTTTTTTTTTTTTTTTTTTTTTTAACTTAGAGAGATGTCATGTTGTAGACGTTATGCATGAGATAAAGAAAGTAAAAATTTAACCAGTCAAATTAGATAAATTTCCATCAAAAAAAAAAAATAAAAAATAAAATAAAATAATAATAATAAAAAAAAAAAAAAAAAAAAAAATTTTTTTTAACTTTTATTGGGGATAAAGATACGTCAGGAAAATCGATCAAGACTAAGGCCTACAAGAACAATGAATTTAAGAAAACTAGAAGACTATTATTTAAAGCTCAACTTTTTAAGTATTCCGAACATAGCATTGGTTTCTAATGGGTACTTTATTCCAGGTGTGGATATAAATTTGATTTGCTTGCGTTACCAAAGCTACCAGTATGATTGAGGATGACTATCCAGAACGATGCTCATGTTGTCTTAGAGAAAATAGTAATCCTCCATTGGAACATTGGGTTTTCTAAATGCTATCTTTTCCATGAATTCCGAATGAAATATTTTATAGATATATTGAAATTCTTTATGAAAAAAAAAAAAAATTTTTTTTTTTGTAATTACCAAATATAATTCAACATCAATTAGTAATGGAAACACTATTATCACAGATATTAATAATGAAGAAACTAGTATTGATTATGATAGTAGTCATAAAGTGTATAATATTAATAGTAATAATTATAGCAATAGCATTAGTGTTGTTAATAATAATAATAGAATTGATAGCGAGAATAGGAATATTAATATTAGTGATAATGAAAATAATAGGTTTCGTTACTAATAATGTAGTGAATAGGTCAATTGGTGAAAATCATGTTAATATTAATAATTTAATTTTCTGGAAGTATATTCTTTTTCTAGTCTAAAAAAAAAAAAAAAAGTTCTATTATTAATTAATTAATATAACACTATTACAGTAACTAATAATATATATTAATACATAAAAAAAAATTGATAAAATATATTTTTCATTTCATATTAATTTTATGATATTATTAATAATATTAATTTAATATTTATATATATTTTAAATTATTATAATTAAAAGTATTAAATCAATATCAGTATTGTTAAAATAAATTTAAAATATATTATATTATCATAATATTAATAAAATTATATATATTGATTTCAATTTTATGAAATAAAAGAGTTTTTTTTTTTTTTTTTTTTTTTTTTTTTTACACAAAATATGATTATTAAATAATTTAATATATATATATTAAATTATATAACAAAATTATAACCTTTAAATATGTAATGAGATAAAAAAAAAAAAAAAAAATTCTAATGGTATAATAATAATCATAATTTTATCATATTTTAAATATAAATAACTTAATATAGGTAGAATTACACATGAAAATAACAGTTTTATTATAAATACATGTTATATTTATTGTATTTTATTTAATAATCATAAAAATACATCGTACTTTTTTCTCATTTTAATCTATCCTTTTATGTAAAAATATGGATTGATAATTAAAAAAAAAAAAAAAAAAAATTTTTTTTTTAATGTGATTGAAAATGTTTTATGAAATCATGAACTAAGTAATATGTAATACTATTCTATTCTATTTTTTTTTTTTTAAGAAAAATAAGTTCTTTAGAATAAAAAAATTAAAAGCAAAAATGAATACAAAAACATTCAATATAATGAGTGTATTATTTTTATTGTTAGCAGTTTAGCTTTGATAATTTTTATATCAAAAAAAAAAAAAAAAAAAAAAAATTTTATTGTTCAATTATTAAAAATTTTGTCTCCAAATTAATTAATAATGTTTTTATTAATAAAAAAAAAAAAAAAAAGTCATTCTATCCAATAATGTTTTGATAATGACTATTTACATTTGTACTTTATTTTTTTAATTATTATGACAAAAATTAGATACATATTTGGATAATTAAAAAAAAAAAAAAAAATTATTCATTTTATAAAGGGTTAAATAAATTTGATTAAATTAATAAAATCTGTTATTCTATGCTATTAACATAAATAATAATAATATAAATTCTTCGAATTTATTATCAACAGAAGTTGACGCATAAGCAGAGAATGAAAAGATAAATGCCGTGTCATACTATAAATAATAAATAAATAATAATATTTGTTTTAATCAAATAAATAAATATTAAAATATATTATTTTTAATAGCTTTTTAAAAAAAAAATTAGTACAATTCTGATAGCTAAATAAAATAAAAATAAAAAATTAAAATCAATAAATGGATTGTAGTAATATCATTATGGATACTATTGTAGTATTAGAAATACAAAATAATAGGTGCATATATATCATTTCTTTTATTATTACGCTTGTTTTATCTTTTCAATGATAGGATAATTACTCCTGATGATTTTTTTTTTAAAAAAAAAAACAACAAAATATTATATGATGTTTTTATCTGACTATATTGCAACGGCATATAAATGTATATTCTTACTTTTTATTAATTTAATTAAAAATAATGTTCTTCATATTTATATACACAATTATTTCATGTTAGAGATAATAAGTTGAATAGATTAGTTATATAATAAATGATCTATTAATACATTAATACCCAGCGACCATATTACTTTAAATAATCATTAATCAATAATCAATAATAACAAATTAATAATCAATACTAAAATAATAAATAATAAATAATAAATAATAAATAATAAATAATAAATAATAAATAATAAATAATAAATAATAAATAATAAATAATAAATAATAAATAATAAATAATAAATAATAAAAACTAAATAATAAATAATAAATAATAAAATGTTAATAAAATGAATGTTTATTAAATATATATATATATATATATAAATATTATATCTATGACTAATTTTTTTTTAATATAATGACTTTTATTATTTTTTAATTTAAAATGAATAAAAATTTTTTTTTTTAAAAGTAATGACATATTAAACGGCTTTTCTTAATTATTTTTACATTTACATTTCATATTGTTTAATTGAATTACTCTTATTTTTATTTTTGTAAGCTATTTCATTGATTATATATTATGGTAATAGTCAAATTTATTAGCACTTCATATTTTTTTTTTTTTTATTTTTAAACCATGTTTCCATTTATTAAATAGTAGTATTTAATTATATTTAATATAATAGAATTAATTAAAAATATTAACAATTTCAACTTTTTTTTTTTTTTTTTTTTTTAAATTACTCAGTTATAATTATTAATAATTACATTTTATTTTCAATTATAACAAAGTAGGACAAAATATTAATCATAAAAAATGGCCAATGAAAAATTTTTACTCTTTTTTTTTTTTTTTTTTTTTTTTTTTTTAAAAATAATTACAGTAAATTGATGATTAAATTTATATCATGATTTACAAGCATCGCTTTTAATATGCTTGCTATATTATCCAGTATATATTGTTAAATATTGATTTCAATAATAAAATACTAGTTCATTTAAAATTAAATAGTGTTATATTCATGCGTTTTTATATGTTTTACTTTATTTATTAATTACATATGTTGAATTAAAATAATCACATTTTCAAATATAGATGCGGTGCTATAGTGCTATAACTTTTTTTTTTTTTTTTTTTTTCAAAAAAATAATTCATTTACTTTTAATCATTATACTTTTAGCAATTACAATTATTATTTCTTTAATATTAACAAGCTTTAATATTTTAAATTATATAAAAAAATATATAATAAATAATAAATAATAAATAATTGAATAATGAATAATGAATAATGAATAATGAATAATAAATAATAAATAATAAATAATAAATAATAAATAATAAATAATAAATAATAAATAATAAATAATAAATAATAAATAATAAATAATAAATAATAAATAAATAATAAATAATAAATAATAAATAATAAATAATAAATAATAAATAATAAATAATAAATAATAAATAATAAATAATAAATAATAAATAATAAATAATAAATAATAAATAATAAATAATAAATAATAAATAATAAATAATAAATAATAAATAATAAATAAATAATAAATAATAAATAATAAATAATAAATAATAAATAATAAATAATAAATAATAAATAATAAATAATAAATAATAAATAATAATAATAATATAATAATAAATAATAAATAATAAATAATAATAAATTATGAATAATGAATAATAAATAATAATAAATTATGAATAATGAATAATAAATAAATAAATAACTAATTGGAGGTTAATTATTTTTTAAAAAAATTATTTATTACAAGTAATTAAGTTTATTATCAATATTTAATTATTACAAAATAAACAATTTCATATAAAGTTAAAAATATATCAATAATTGATATATATTAAATTATATTACTAATATATTAATGTTATTACGTAGTATTACATAAAATATATTAAATAAATAAATAATAAAAAAAGAAAAAGAAAATGCTCCCTTTATCAATCTTTTTTTTACTATAAAATTTTGAAGACCAAAAAAACAAAAAAAATTAAAATAGGTACAATATATTTTTAATATATTACGGCCATATAAAGTTGATTATAATAATGACAATAAATATAAATTGCAATCCTTTTTTTTTTATAATCAATACAATAGAGTACAAAATTACTTTAAAAGGTTTCTTTAATTTCAACTTCTATATATTATTCTTTGAATATAATATATTGAAATGTAGTAATGAATTTAATCCAATTTTATTGATTCAGTGATTAATAAAGTATAAAAAAGTGTAATATATACTAAATAGTTAATTATTATTTAATTATTTATTATAATTATTTAATTATTATTTTATTTATTATTTATTATTTATTATTTATTTATTATCTATTATTTATTATTTATTTATTATTTATTATTTATTTATTATTTATTATCTATTATTTATTATTTATTATTCAATTATTTATTATTATTTATCTATTTATTATTTATTATTTATTATTTATTATTTATTATTTATTTATTATTTATTATTTATTTATTATTTATTTATTATTTATTATCTATTATTTATTATTTATTATTCAATTATTTATTATTATTATTTATCTATTTATTATTTATTAATTATTTATTAATTACTTTTTATTTAATTATTATTTAATTATTATATATATTTTATATTTTTACCATTATTAACCTTATCATTTTATTAGTAACAAAAAATCATCAATAATTAATATCTTATAACTCAAAATAATGTTTTATAATATTTAAAATTTAGTGTTTTGACAATTTACATTCATATTTTAGATAAAATATATTAATTTATTAGTTATTATTTAAAAAAATTGTCTTTAATACAGTAGTAAAGGGTAGTGGTATTATCTAATTATAATTTTCAGTCTCATTTGAGAAATATAAGGTCATTTAAATACGAATAAAAAAAAGTATATAATAAAGTTTCTGCTGTTATTATTTCGAAATAATTTTGAATAATAAAAATAATAATAATAATAATAATACTAAATAATAAATAAAATGTTTTAAAATAAATATTAAAAAAAGAAAAATTATTTATTCATAATATATATATATCAATAAATTAATTCAACTATATTAACCAATAAATTTAAAATAAATCTAAATCTATATTAAATTGCAATTAAATTGCAATATTAAAATCTTTAAAGAAATAGTTTTAAAGTAAATATGTTGAAAGATATAATTTTAAATTTCCACGTTTGATTAATCCATTCTTGCTAATAATAAATAATAAATAATAAATAATTAAATAATAAATAAATAAATAAATAATAAAAATAAATAATAAAAATAAATAATAAATAAATAATAAAAATAAATAATAAATAAATAAATAAATAATAAAAATAAATAATAAATAAATAAATAAATAATAAATAATAAATAAATAAATAATTAAATAATAAATAATAATAGTGATAATACTAATACTATAAAAGTATTATAAAAGTATTATTATTGTACAAATAGAGTTTATGCAACAAACTTTTATGTAAAAAATGGAGGATTTAGTTATGTATAAAGAAAGACCATATTATGTATTTTAATTTTCTAATATTATGTATTACATCTTATACACAAATAAAATATAGGTAATATTTTATTCTTTTGTTTAATAATTAAAATACCAGAAATATTTACCTAAGAAAAAAAATTTTTTGCTATAGTAATTATAATTGGAACTTAATTTTTATTTCTTTTGTTTTCCATATGAATATATTAATTCTACATAATTATTTTTATATTTAATTTTATGTTTTATTTAATTACTACTAGTTTCATTGATATATAGATAGAAATAATCAAAAAGACATATTATATAATAATTAAAAATTGAAGTAGAAAAGGAAAAATAAAGCCATTTAAATAAACTTTAATTAGTTGGTTTTACTTAACACAATTTATATATAATTAGGTTACTTTTCAGCTTTCTATGATGGGAAAACTCGTAAATGGTAAAAATTTAAAAATTTTTATTTTTAAAATTAAAAAAGTAATTAAATATAAATAATTAAATATGAATTTTATTATTATTAATTCTCAAAATTTTATTTATTTTTATTTTTATTTTTATTATTTAATTTTTTTTTTGTTTTTCAATGTTTGACATAAAAAATGCATTATTATAACGTAGAAGAATGTAGTAGAATGTAATTTATAATTATATGTATATATATTTTTTTTTAAATTTTTAATAAATTATTAATATTTTGTATTGATATTTATTATATTTATGATAATAAATCATTTTTGAATATTCTAAAAAAAATTATATTTATTTACACATATATATTGTTTGTATTAATTTAATTTTGCAAAAAATATAATACATCATAATTTAATTATATATAAATTCATTTATTAATTTATAATACAATATATACTAAAAAATATCACAATTAAATTATATAATAAATATATTAACATTTAATTCAATATATAAATTATATTATTGCATTAAATTGTAACTATATGATACATTTTAATTTTAAATGACATAGATTTTGTTATTTTTTAACATCTCATTAATATATTTATATATTATGAGTATATTTTAATATACTAGAAATCTTGTTTAAATATACTATATTTTATTTATACAATATAATACTTTTTAATTATTTTATATTTCATTATAAATCTGTATTTAATCCAAAACTTTGAAAAATAATTGGAAATTAAAATTAACTATAATTCTTAATATTCATTGAATTGTTATAAAATTTTTAATTTAAACAAATAATATTATATAATAAACATTAATATATATGATATATATTATAATATATTATTTATATATTATTTTTTTCCGTTTTAAATAAAGATATAAAACAATATGTAAAAGGTAATCAAATATAAAGACTTTGAGTAATTTATATATTGAAGATTATTATTATATATATATAAAAACATATTTATTATTATAATATTAATTTCAAATGATAATAAATTAACTCTAGGCATATCAAGTAATATATTAAGAGTAGTCCAATTTATTTTTTTTTAGTGTAATTAATAATATATTACAATATATTGCAGTTTTTAGAATTTCTCTCATATTTATTATAAAACTATAAGAATATATAAGAAATTTATATTAAATATTATATTAATCAATATAATATCAAATAGATTTTATTTAATTGCTAAACTTTATATTATATAATACAATAATTTTAAATCTTAAATAAATCATTTAATATAGTTATATATACATATAAATTACATATAAATATCATATATAAATATTGTATATTTATTTATATATATTTAATAATACTAGTTTTTTTAGCACTAAAAAAAAATTATGGCATTTACATTATTTATTTAATCATTTATTTATTTTTATAATATTATATTTATTATTTTATTTATTTATTTATTTACTTTATATAATAGTTCTTAAAATAATTAATAGGAATAGTTATTTGTTATTTGTATGGTAGATTAATATTAATTATAATAATAATTAAATTATTTTATATATTTTTATATTATTTATGGTTTTATTATATGAAATATTATAGTATTAGTTTTATCCTAATTTTTTTTTATTTAATTTAAATTAATATATATATACATAAATATTTACTACCTATTTTTATTTTTTTTACTTTTTTTTTTTTTTTTTTTTTTTTTGTGTAAAAAAAACCTTCTTTTATAAAATAGATAAATATTTTTTTTTTCTTCTTTAAAAATAAAACTTTTTTTTTTTTCATCTTTAAAATATATATTTACGTAGTTATTAATTTTGTTTTTATTTATTACAAATTATAAACATAGTTAAAAGTACAAAGGGAAAAAGAAGGGAAAAAAAGGAAAAGAAAAATCAAAATCAAAAATTAAAAATCAAAATATCAAAAATCAAAAATCAAATCAATAAATAGTAAATAATAATATATACATTTTTGACAAGTAAGAAATGCTTAATTTAAAAAATATGATACAAATATTATATTAATACTTTTAAATTTCATGATGTTAAATAATAAAATTATTAATTTAAAATAAAAAAAAGTAGAAAATATACCAAAATGAAGTTTTATAATTCTTTTATTTGATTAAATAGATTAACTTTTAAATTTTTAAATTAAATAAATATATTATGATAATAATAAAAATATAAACAAAATAAAATAAAAATAAAAATTATTATTTTTATTTTCTATTTGATATTAATTTTTTTCTTTAAATCGTAGAAATAGAATTTATTATTTAATTATATTATATTAATATATTGTTTAAATTTAAAATATATTATTAATTTTTTTCATTTATTTATTTATTTTTTTATTACATATATATTATATATTTTAATCGGAATATCTTAAATAAAAATTATAACCACAATCAAACAATTCAACTATTTTTCAATTATTATAAATCTATTATTATAAACAAACAAATAAACAAAAAAAAAATATAAAATATAAAATGGTATTCCTTTTGAAAATTTATGTTGGCTCATAAAACTTTTCATAATTTATATATAAAATTAATGAATTATGCATAAACAATAAAATAAATAATTTAATATATAATACTATTAATATAAAAATAAATTTTGGAAAAATATAGTTAAAAAAATAATCAATTTAATATAATTAAATATATATAAAATTAATCACCATGCCTTTTATGAAAGAATATGAATACTGTAAAATTAATAAGTGGGAATCTTATTATACCGATCAAGATGCTTTAGAAAAAGCTATTGGTTATGATGGACGTGCAGCTGCTCCACCAGAAATTGTTAAACAATTAAATAGTCAATTTCGTAAGCCAGTTACTTTTATTAAAGCTGTGTTAGAAAGATTACATGCTGCTGTTGGTGAATATGAAACTATGGTTCAACAAGAAAATAATAGAAGAGTTGAAGTTAATGGTCAAGTTTTATCTGGACCAAGCTATTGGAAGTATATGTTAGATGAAGTTGAAGCTGTTACTTTAGATTTATGTCTTTTAGAAAAATTCACTGCTTCTCATAGAAGATTAATGGAAGCTATTAATGCTGCATTATCTCAAAGTGGTGTTTTAGATATTAAAATTAGTGATACCATGGAACAAATTTGGGCTGATCTTTTCTTAGATAAAACTGTTGTTAACGATATCTTAACAAAGTTAAGTATTATTTATAATTTAATTCGTAATGCAGGTGATTTAAATAAGGAAAAGAAGAAGTTAAGTAACCAAAACTTCGTTAGAAAGTCTATTAAATATTGGGTACACCCAGATTACGTAACTGAATTAAAGGCTCTTATTCTTCGTCACCTTCCAATTAACGTTTTCAAGCCAAAGGATGGTAGTTCTTACAACCCAGCTATTTCTTCAATTTACTATGATAACAGTAATATGGGTTTATATATGGGTCGTCTTTTAAAGACTGATCAAGCTATCGCTATTCGTTACCGTTGGTATGGTGATGTTACTAATAAGGAAATTTTCGCTGAACGTAAGACTCACCACGAAGATTGGACCGGTGATAACAGTGTTAAGCAAAGATTTGCTTTAGATGAATGTAATGTTAATGCATTCAACGCTGGTCAATACACTATGGATGCTAAGATTCGTCAATATCGTGCTGAAGGTAAGAAAACTGAAAAGGAAATTAACGAAATTGAAACTCTTTCTCGTGAATACCAAAAAGCTATTAAAGAAAGACGTTTAGTTCCAACTATGAGAACATTCTATAACCGTACTGCTTTCCAATTGCCAGATGATGCTAGAGTACGTATTTCTTTAGATACAGAATTATCTTTCATTCGTGAAGATGAAGGTAGAGCTAAGGGTAACTGGCGTCGTACTGATATTGGTATTAACTGGCCATTCGAAGAATTAAAGGAAAATGAAATTTGTCGTTTCCCATACGCTGTTCTCGAAGTTAAGTTACAAACTCACGTAGGTCAAGAACCACCAGCTTGGGTTACTGAAATCCAAAACAGTCACTTGGTTGAAGAAACTCCAAAGTTCTCTAAGTTCTGTCACGGTTGTGCTACCTTAATTCCACATCGTATTCCACGTAATCCATATTGGTTCAACCAAATGCATATTGATATTCGTGCTCCAATTCATGTACCAACTGTTATTGAAAATACTCCAACCAAGGTCTTCCTTCCATTTGATCCAAGTACTCGTGAAGAAAATAATCCAGATATTCAAATTAAGATTGGTCAAATGAAAAAGAAGGAAAGAAAAATTAAGAGACCAACTCGTGTCGAACCAAAGGTTCACATGGCTAATGAAAGAATTTTCTTACAATATATGAATATTGGTATTTTATTAGCAGGTTGTTCACTTTCTTTAATTATGTATGGTGTTTCCAAGACTTCTTACAAATTATTCCAACACAGTATGTTCCAATTCATTGGTATAACTTCAGTTATATATACTTTTGTTGGTTTATTATTCATGATCTATTCATTATCTGTTTATCATAAGAGAGCTATGAAAATTACTAGAAATCCAAACCGTGATCCATTAGATAATACAAAGGGTATTTACATTATCTTTGCACTTGTATTGTTAGCTATCATTCTTAACTTAATTATGTTATTTATTAAACCAAGTGAAGAAATTAATTAAGAAGTTATATAAATATAATTTTTTAATTAAATAATTAAATCATAATAATAATAAAAAAAAAAAAAATACAAATAAAATATATAATAAATTATTCTCATATCATTTAGTTTATAATTTCTTTTTAATTTTTTTTTTTTTTTTTTTTTAATTCTATTTTTAAAGTTATTTTATTTTTTTTTTCTTTTAAAAAAAAATGAAAAAAAAAAAGAAGTATGTAAAAAAGAAAAAAAAAAAAAAAAAAAAAAAAAAAAAAAAAAAAAGAAAAAGAAAAGTTTTTTATATATAAATATAAAATTTAATTATAATAAATAAATAATCTATTCTTTTTTATTAATCATTTATATATTAACTAAAATTAATACTTTTACTAATTATAAAATAAATAAATTAAAACAAAAAATAACCAACAAAAAAAAGTTAATCAATAATAAAAACAAAAAAGCTAAAAAAAAAAAAAATTCAGAAATTAAACTTTAATAAAGTATAATTAAATAAAAAAAAAAAAAAAAAAAAAAAAGGAAGAAAAAAAAAAGATAAAATAAAAATTAGTAAATAAATAAGTAAATAAATAAATTATTAGAAAAAAAAAAAAAAAAAAAAAAAAAAAAAAAAAAAAGAAAAAAAAAATTTTTTTTTTTATAATAAATAAATAAAATTAATAAAATATAATTATTATATAATTATTATATTAATCTTTTTCTTTTTTTTTTTTTTTTTTTTTTTTTTTATTTATTATTATTTTATCGAAGTTAACTAAAAAATATTGTTTTTTTTTTATAAACCTATAAAATAAATAAATAAAAAATATTATAAAAAAAAATATTATTAATAAAATTTAAGTATTTAGAAAGCTAGTTGGCTTTCTAAATATTTAAATTTTAAATTTTGATTTTATATATAATTTTTTTTTTTTTTTTTTTTTTAAAAAAATGGAGAAACTCTGTAATGTATTATCTCTGATTTACTTAAGAGATATCTCTATCTCGTTGTAGACGTCATGCATGGGATAAAGAAAGTAAAATTTTAGCTGACAAATTAGATAAATTTCCATCAAATAAAGTTATTTTAAACTTTTAATGGGATAGAGATATGGCAGGAAAATCAATCAAAGCTAAGGCTTATAAAAAATAATAATTTTGAGAAAAGTAGAGAGTATCTTAAGCTAAATTATAAATATCCTGAATTTAGCATTGGCTTCTGATGGGTACTTCGTGCCAGATGTGGATATAAATTCGATGCTCGTGTTGCCAAAGCCGCCAAAATAATTGAAGAAGACTGTCCTGAAAGGTGTCCTTGTTGTTATAGAAAAAAATAGTAATCCTCGATTGGAACATTGGTTTTCTAAATGCTATCTTTTCCTTGAATTTCGAATGAAATATTTTTAAGGATATTGAAATTCTTAATGAAATATTTTATATTATTTCTAAATATTGTTCAATATCTAATAGTTAATGTAGACACTGTTTTCACAGATAGGAATAATATAGAACTAAGTTCTGATTCTGATAGTTAGTAATGAAGTATATAATATTAATAATAATTAATAATATTAATCATAGAAAATAATATTGTTAATAATAATAGAAATAGTGATAGTGAAAATAGAAAATATTAATATTAGTAATAGTGAAAATTATAATATCGTTATTTCTAATTTAGTAAATAGTTCAATTGGTGAAAATCGTGGTTAATTTAAGTAATTTTCTGAATAATGAGTGTGTAAATATATAGGTGACGGTGGTACCGATTATATAACTTTCTTCTTGGTGGAAGGGATGCTGACATAATTAGATTTAAATTATAAAAAAGGAATGGGATATTTTGGTTTAAGAATCAAATCATTTCTGGTGATTATTCATAAAAAAAACACCCCATTCTTGGTGCGATCTGCGGCTCTCCTTACAGAAGTTATGCCCCAGGCTATTACTCCGCAAGGGTTACTATTCCGAAAAGTATAAGCACAACCTAACCGGGAGTGTCAACGCTGAAAATGCAAATAAGACTGGCTAGCAGGGGCCAATGCCTCTGAAGGAGAAAACCATAATTTCTTTCAAGATAGACAATTCAAACCCTAATCTATAAGGAGATGAGGTTCGTTGCCAATGAACTTTTTTCTGAATTTATTTATACACTTTTTTATTTATACACTTTTATTTTTTTGATTATTACTTTTTATTTCACATACGTTACTATTTCATTTATTATTTATGTTCAAATTGGACAAATAATATTTATTTATTTTATTAATTTTGTGTTTTTTTTTTTTTTTTTTTTTTTTTTTTTTCTTCTTCTTCTATTGAGCAAGAGTAAGTTTGGAATTCAATTTTTATTTTTTATTCAATTTTTATTTTAGTGACAATAAGCGTCTCTAAAATATTCACATTTTTCTATTGGATTTTTTCTGGATTGGACGAATAAAATGTGGATTTAAATTTGATGTGAAATCTTTTATACTAAAAGTACATTTGTGTCAGATGATCTAAAATATGGTGTTAATATTGGAAGAAAAAAGGGTTGTGGTGGACTCTTTGCTGATGATGTTGTTCTCATTGCTTCAAGTGCAAAAAAATTTAGAAAAATTATTAAAAAAAAAAAAAAAAAAAAGGTACATACATGGGTTAATTTAAATGAAATGACTTTTGGTATTGAAAAATGGGCAACTATGGTTATAAAACCAATGAACTTTCAATCTCCTCCAAAAAAAAAAAAAAACTATAGTGACTCAACCTTCTATTTAGGAATGAATACTACTCCTAAAGTTTTTAGTTATATTTATCTTGGTATTCCTTTTTTCAGATGATCTCTTATAGGAACACATTTATATGACCGATCTTTTTCTTTTATAAAAATTTTTTTTCCAGTATTCTATCTTCATCTGATAATTTTAAAATTATAGATGCTTTTTTTTTACTTTTTTTACTTTTTTTTTTTTTTTTTTTTTTTTTTTTAGTAATATTTATTATCTTAATTCATATCTATTTTTTCTAGTCATCATTAATTAATTCACTCAGTCAAATGTTAGATCATCTACTTATTCTATTTGCTATGTCTCTAAACGATAATTTATTATTACTCACTTTTTATGAATGGTTTAGCTGGTAATTGTTTTAGTTTTTAATTCTTAAAGCATAATCTTGATATCGTTCGTAATTTCAATGCTCATGCACCTTTATTAGATTGTTACTTATGGATTGGTGGAGATTGATTTCTTTTCCTTCTTAAAGGTACTTTAATGTCGATAATAAATTTGGAAGATAGGAGACAAAATTATCATCGTATTGAACATGATATAACTCATTCTACTTATACTGATTCCTTTACCACTTTTTCACATATTATTGTCTATGAAAATGAATGGTTATTAAAAAAAAAAAAATGTAAGCCAGATAATCCTTTATTAAATAACTTGCGAAAGTATATGAAAGGTAGTTGACGTAGAACTCAAATACTCTAAATATCGTAAACCTCGATTATATGAACTGGAAGAAAGGTATCTTCTTCATAAAATAATATAGTACTAAACCAATATAGAGAGTATTTAAATGAATATTGTTAAATTTAGTGTTATTTCATTAAATTTCAAAACATACATTATCGTTAGAAAGAAGAAAAAAAGTTAATACTAATGTATTTATTTGTGATCGAGATAATCTTTTTTTTTTTTTTTTTTTTTTTTTCGAATATAATGAAGAAAAGATATATATATTTAAAATATGGAACTTATATACCTTTTAAGCGTGATTCATTACTATTAATTATTACTCATACTACATGACTGATGATTGATTGATAATCAAATCTTAAGTCATGTTTATAGAGTTTTATTATTCAATGTTACTCCAAGTGATTGTTTTAATATTATCTTCCCCCAAGAATTCTTTAATTTTAACAATCCATTACTTTATTTTGATGACCTGAAATTTGTTCTTGGTTGAACTTAGTGCTTCATCTCTTACTTTTCTGATCTTCGATTGTTTCATGGAAGAAATGATTACTTACCTCTCTGATTATGATATTTACATTGTTAATTATATGCGCTCTCAGTATTGACAAATCGGATTGAATATTTTAGCCAAATTATATATTTTAAATTTTACTATGAATAACTCGTTATAAAACATACTAACGAAACATAATTATACCTACTGAGTGCCAGAGTGATTTGTTAGTTGGGAAGGTATTGAATACTAAAATAGGCTAGATGGATTAACGTCTTTTAGAATATGGCCAGAAATATTTCACAATTAGAAAATGTATATTATAATAATCCAAAAAAAATTCTTAAAACTTTTGATGAAAAATTTCGTACAGATGAATGAATAAAACTATGGATGGTTGTAAGAATAAAAAGCTTATTGTTTCAAATCCATCATCTGCTTTAGGTTAATTATGTTTTGATCTTATAAGCTTAATAGTATATTATGTACCATGGAAAATTTATTTAAAATATATATATACATATATATATATATTTGAATAAATTTTCCTTAGTACTAAAGCTAATTGATAATTAAAGTATTTATTAATTTTTATTTCAAGGAAAGAATATACTACAATATATTATAATTTATTAAGTATGGAATAGTTTTTTTTTTTTTTTTTTTATACTTTATTATTTTATTTTTTATATTATTTTCTGTATTTTTTTATGTGCAAATAAAATAACATTTTAATAATATATTATTAATATATTAATTATAATATATATAATATATTAATAATATATATTAAATATATATTTGTCTTTTTAAAAAAAAACATGTCAAAATTTTTGAAGTTTATAATAAATAATAATAATAATAAATAATAATAATAATAATAATAAAAATAAATAAATAAATAAATAAATAAATAAATAAATAAATAATAATTGTTAGCTTTATTAAATTTAGATCTATAATAATATTCCTTATGGAATATGGTATACAAGGGAAATAAGTGTATGATCTATCTTTCAGCTTTAAATAAGTAATAAAGTCACATGTTACAACATGCGTTTTCCATAACATAAAATAAATTAAAAATTAATTAAATAAATATTAAAAGATAATTAACATAGATTTATACAAGACGATAGATCATAATACATTTAAGTAATCATTAAATATAAATAAATAAATACACATAAATATAAATAAATACTATAAATAAATAAATTAAATATATAGTTAAATTATGAGTGCAGTCAACACTCCCCCTCAAATAATATTTTTAGATAAAAATGTTGTTTGTAAATTTTTGTATCTTTGGTCCATTTGAGTCCTTGGTTAATATGTCCGCTAGCATGTTTTCAGTATCAATATATTCTAATTTTACTTTCTTCTTTGCAATATTGTCCCTGTTGAAATGATATCTTACACTTATATGCTTTAATTTTGTATTTATTTCTCCGTTCTCCATTATTTTCTTACTTGCTTGATTATCTGTATAGATTTTAACAGTTATCCATTTGTTTAAAATTTCTTTTATTATATTTCTAATCCATAATATTTTCTTTATATTTTCGGAAGTGCTTATGTACTCTGCTTCAGCAGTAGACGTAGCAACACTTGTTTGTTTCTTGGACAACCAGCATATCGGACTTGTTCCCATAAGTATTATTCCTCCTGAGGTAGATTTTCTATCTTCCAAACAGCCGGCAAAGTCAGAGTCGGTATATGCAACAAGCTCCCCCTTTCCATTATATTCTATCTTAAATTCTTTGGTACTATTAATATATTTTAGAATATTTATTATTTTGTTCCAATCCGATATAGTTGGATTTTCACATTTTCTTGAAGCTTTATTTACAGCGAAAGCTATGTCAGGTCTAGTACATTTCGAAAGGTATATTAAGGAACCTATTGCGCTTTTGTAGATTGTTTTATCGAAAGGTTTATTGTTTTCTGATATTTTATTATCACCAGTACATGGTGTTTTTCTTTTCTTTGTATTATCAATATTAAATTTATATAACATATTATTTATAAAATTTTTCTGTGAAATAATATATGAATTATTTTCTTTCTTTACTTCAATTCCTAATATGTATTCAATTGGATCACATTTAGATATTTTAAATTTTGATTTTATTTTATTTATTATTTGTTTAATGTATTCGTTTTCTCCAGCGATGACCATGTCGTCCACGTATAAGCCGATAATGCATTTTGTTATATTATTTTTTGTAAATTTGAAAATACATTGTTCGGATTTAATTTGAATGAACTCATTTTTTATTAGGAATTTTCTAATGGTATTATACCATTGTCTACCAGATTGCTTAAGGCCATACAAAGCTTTGTTGAGCTTCCAATATCCCCGCCCAAAGCGCGTATCGCCTTTAGGAATAGTAGTATAAATATCTTTATCAAGCGGAGCATTAAGGTAAGCGGCCTTTATGTCTAGCTGGAAAATATTCCACTTAAGAGCAGCAGAAATAGCGAATATTAATTTAAGACCATCAATGTTTAGAGTAGGAGAATAAGTTAATTCATAATCGATTCCCCATTTTTGTTTAAATCCACGAGCAACTAAACGAGCTTTATATTTATAAATATTATTATTTGAATCACGTTTAGTGTTGAAAACCCATTTTGTGGTAATGATGTTTTTGTTTTTAGGTACATTTTTAACAAAAGTCATAATATTATTAGAATAAAGGTTATTAAGTTCATCATTAATAGCCTCAATCCAGTTATTTTTGTCTTCACTGTTTATTGCTTCTTCATATGTATTAGGAATGTGACAAAATATAGAAGCAATAATAATGTCGTTGATTTGGTCTAGTTTTCTACGAGAACTAATATTAGTAGGTGCAGTCTCTTTATATTTTGGACTAAGTGGTCTTTTATAGATGTTGCCATATTCTGTATTGGCTACAATGTCATCCATAATTTCATCTTTATTAAAATCAATAACACTTGATGCATCTATAAGAGATTTATGGGCATAATTTTCTTTGTTTACTATATTATTGTTGCTAAATTTATTATTTATTTCGTTATTATTAGTAAGTGAAATTTCGTCTGATTTTTGAGAAATTTGGTTGGTTGAAGAATCGGTTATTAAAGGTAAATTCTGATTAAAATTATATGGAAGAGTTATATTTTTAAGATTTTCCATTACCGTATTTTTATTATCTGAAGGAATATTATTGATATCTATTGTAGGAGTGGAGAAATTATAGTTTTTCTTCATAGAGTCGCTGGATTTTGAATTTTGTTGAATTAATTTATTATTTTTCGATAAAAAATTTTTATTAATAAAATTTTGATCATTTTTTGGTAAATTTTTGATATTCATTGATTTATTTGAATTATTAATAGATTTATGTGAATCATTATTGTTGTCATATGTTATTATTGAATTATTTGAAGATTTTTTGATATGATATGAATGTGATTTTGCTTCAGCCAATAGATTTTCTTGAAAATTTTCATCATTTTTTGAAAAATTTTTATTATTAAAATTTTTTTTCATATTATTATTATTTATTGTAAAATTCTGTAAATTTTGGCTTGATTTTTCATTATTTAAAAATATTTTATTTTTATCAAAATTTTCAAATTCGGTTATTTTTTCTTTTCCTTTGTTCCTGCTGGAAGTTGAGGCGGCGTAAGCAGGATCTTCTGGTTTATATTTTTCAATAATGTTAGAATTAAAATTGGTATTCTTAGTATTATTTCTAAACTTTTTATTATAATTTTTATTTATTATTTCTAAATTTCTATTTATCTCATTCAAATAACTATTTTCAGAATTATTTTTGTCAACATTGTTGAAATTGAATTTCAATTTAAATTCACAATTATTTTTATTTTTAATTTCAGGATTAATTTTAGAGTTAATTTCAACATCTTTATTTAAATTATGGTTATTTTTCTGGTTTATATCTTTATTATCAAATTCTTGATTTTCTTCATTTAACGATATATTATTGACATGCTTATTTTTAATGTAATTACTTTTATGTTCTGTATTAGTAGTCCTTTCATTATTAATATTTTCATTTAAAATGTTTTCTTCATTTAAGATGTTTCTTCCATTAAAATTATTTTCATTGTTCATATTATTATCTTCATTTATATTATTATCTTCATTTATATTATTATCTTCATTTATAATATTATCTTCTGGATTCATATCTTTTCTATTGTTGTCTTTCATAAATGAGAAGTAAGAGTCTTTATAATTGCTTGTTTCGTATTTGTGTTTACTAGGCTCTTCTTCAACGAATTCTACATCGTTAGTATAATGTATTTTATTATTTTCAATATCCATGATAATATATGAATATTTTTTATCATCAAATCCCAAGAATACGCCCTTCTTAGCATTTGGTAAAAATTTTGATTTGTGTTGTGTATCATCCCTGTAATAACACACACAACCAAAGGTTTTTAAATGTTTTAACTCTACCTTTTTGTTGTAAAATACTTCATTGGGTATTAAAAATTTATTTCCTGAATGGGGAATTAAGTTATATATGTAGCATGCCTGTTTTATGGCGAAATTCCAAAAGTTTTCTGATAATTCTGCCCAATATAGAAGAGTTTTAGCTGAATTTCTAAGAGTTCTGTTTATTCTTTCAGCTTTTCCATTAACTTCAGGACAACCTGGGGGAGAATAGGTTTTTTCTATTCCATTTTCTTTACAGTATTTATTAACTGTTTTATTTTTAAATTCCTTTCCTCCATCTGATTTAAATATTTTAATATTATATTCTTCAAATTGGTTATTTAAGTACTTGAAGAATTCCACAATTAATTCGGGAGCTTCGGCTTTAGATTTTAAAGTATATATCCATACTTTTCTTGAGAATTCATCCATGAATGTAATAAAGTATTTTTTATTATTGATAGATGAATTGTATGGACCTGAAATGTCTGAATGTATTATTTCTAATATTTTCGTAGCTTTCGGTGTTTTTCCTCCGTGTGATTTCCTTGACATTTTAGCTACTTTACATTCTATGCATTTAGGAGTTTTTATTTGGTGTAAACTTAGATATTTGTTTATGTTTTCTAGGTAATAATGACCTAGTCTTCTATGCCAAATTTCAAGGCTTTTTTCATCAACTTCGTTTAAAGCCATAATATTTTTATCCTTTTCTTCAAAGTTTTTATTAATCTTGTAAGTATTTACTAAGAATTGATTATCATTTGTAGAATAATAAGTTCCTATATATACATTATTTGGACCCCATAAGTTAAATCTACCACGTGTATAATCATCAGTGTCAATAATGACTCTATATCCTATTTTGGCCAGTTCTATTCCACTAATAAGATTTTTAGTTGCAGATTTTGAATATAATACCTTGTCTAGTCGTAAATATATTCCATTAATGTAACATTCGTAAGTACCATATCCTTCGAAGCTACACATTGTCCCATTGGCACATCTTAACTTTATTTTGCAGTGAATAAAATTATTTAGCAAATTAAAATCATTAGTTATATGTTCTCCAGCACCAGTATCATATAACCATTCACTAGTCTTATCATTTTCTTCATAATAATTGATGTTGTTTACATATAATTCCTCTTTTTTATTAGGAATTGTTATCTCCTTTGGAATAATAAAACTATCATTCACGTATTCAATTAATCCAGAAAATTTAACCTTATTGTCAATGTTTATTTCTTCTTGTTTTCTATCAGTGCCCTTGAGTCTTCAAAATCAAAATTATCGTCATAACTACTGGCACTGTCTGGATCAGAAATTTTACTTATTAAATGTAAAGACTTCTTTGGATGATCATTTAATGTGGTCTTTACTTGAAGCTTTTCTTGCCTCCCTTTATTATGATTTGACTTCGTCTTCATATTATATATGCAGTTTCTGGTAGAGTGTCCTTTAACTTCACAAATGTGACAATATGATTTATTATTATTGTCTTTGTTACTATTATCTTTATTATTATTGTTATATTGGTTACCATTTTGCTTTCCTCTTTTCTTAGAGTTAGAGCTTTTGTTATTATGGTTGTTGTGTTCACTTTTCTTTGAGGAATTACTAGTTCTTCTTCCTCTACTGATAAAATCTAGATCCATTGGATCATCTTTTTCAATGGTTTTGTTATCTTCCCAATTTTCTAGGTAAGATTTTGCATAAATAAAACTTTTGAGATTATTAATATATACATTAGGGTCACTATTCAAATTAATTTGAATGATATTTTTATAATCATCCGGTAGTACGTTATAGAGATATTTTAATTTTTCCTTATCAGTGATCTCCACATGTTGTTCTTCCATATCATCGAAAGTTTCTTTCATAAGTTCTAGCTTTTCGATGATTTGATTTCTATCTCTGGCTTTAATACTTCTTAACCTTTTAAGCCAGTATTCCATATCAGCATTTGAATTTCCATATTTTGATTTGAGTCTTTCCATTATACGGAAACCATTATTAAGTCTGCTGATTTCTCTTAAGACAGAATCATCAACATTCTTACTGATCATGAGTATCATGTCAGCATCGATCCTTTCTGCTTCCTCAACTAATCTGATATGATTAAGAGGATTACCAAAAAAGTTAGTTAGCTGAGTATTGATATCAACGTCATTGTTTCGATTAACCTCAGCATTATTGTTTCGAATAGGTGCGGCAGGAGCTTGCGGCAACATTTTGGTAATTAATTTAGTAATTACCTTGTTGATAACATCGTTGACATTGGGGTTGTAATCAAAACCTACATCATTAAGTTTTCCAACGACGTCGACTTCCATGAATTCCTTAATACCTTGACGTTTAGCAGCATTGTCAATAAGGAATTTCCACTCATTAAAGTTGGATTTTCCATGGAGGCGTTGGTCCTTAGCTAAGTTAAAGTCTTGCATGATTTCGGAGCGGTGAAGCGAATTAATTAAGTACTTTTAATAATAAATAATATGAGTCAACTGAGACTCTTAATCTGTTAGCTTTATTAAATTTAGATCTATAATAATATTCCTTATGGAATATGGTATACAAGGGAAATAAGTGTATGATCTATCTTTCAGCTTTAAATAAGTAATAAAGTCACATGTTACTACATGCGTTTTCCATAACATAAAATAAATTAAAAATTAATTAAATATATATTAAAAGATAATTAACATAGATTTATACAAGACGATAGATCATAATACATTTAAGTAATCATTAAATATAAATAAATAAATACACATAAATATAAATAAATACTATAAATAAATAAATTAAATATATAGTTAAATTATGAGTGCAGTCAACAATAATAATAAATATACTAATAATAATAATAATAATAATAATAATAATAAATAATAATAATAATAATAATAATAATAATAATAATAAATAATAATAAATAATAATAATAATAATAATAATAATAAATAATAATAAATAATAATAATAATAATAATAATAATAAATGATAATAAATAATAATAATAATAAAAATAATAATAAATAATAATAATAATAAAAAAAATTTTATTTATTTATTTATTAATCATTTACAATTTAATTATATATTGAAATATATTGAAATATTCTACAGTAATCTGGTTACACAAACCTGAAATATGATGCTAATTAATTAATATATATAATAATATATTGTAAAAATGTATTATACTTTATATTTCTATTTTATCATATAGGTTATAATTTATCATTTATATATTTATTTTTAATATATTTTAAATTCTTTAATAATATTTTTAATATAATAAAGTTTTATTTTTTAATTTATTTTGTAGGAATTATGATATATATTTTTGAATTGTTGGTAAAAACAATAATTAATAAAATTAATGTAATTGTTTGATTTAATATAAATTTTAATATAATATATTAATAAATATATAATTAATATTGTTTGAAGTGTAGTAATATTGTATATATTAAAGTATGTCTTCGGTATTTAATAATAAAATTTGTTTTACATTTATTATATTCAAAGAAAAATAAATAATAAATAATAAATAATAAATAATAAATAATAAATAATAAATAATAAATAATTATAAATAATAATATATTATTTATAAAGAATTATATATTTTTTTTTTTTGTTTTGATTATTATAAGATATAATTACCTGGAAATGTTGGCTTGCTACTGAATAATAAATTATATAATATTAATTTTTTTTTTTTTTTTTTTTTTTTTTTTTTTTGAAACTGTTAAATACTTTCTTAATTTAAATATTATAAAATTTTGGTGAAAGTTTTTATTCTATTCTTTAAATTTTATGTAATTTAAAAAGATTAATAATTATTATTTTTTCGTAATAAAATATTAGTTTAATTATAGATTTTACTATAGTAGTCTCGTTATTTAAATGAATGCATAAATAATAAATTGATAAATAAATGGATAACAAAACAAATTGTAATATGTATTAATAATTAATTTATAAATTAATTATTATTATATAATTGTGAATATGAGATTAATATAATAAAACTTAATGTAATATAAAATGTACATAAGCCACAATATATTAATATAAAAAACATTTAATAAGTGCTTTTAGTAAAATTTTATCACAAAATATGTAAATAATATTATAGAAACACCTAAAAATATAATATGGTCAATGAAAAAGAATTACTAAAAATAAAATTATAGTAAAAAATAAAAATCTAAGCATATAGAAACATTTAATATATAGAAAAAAAAAAAGCACTTATGCATATATTAGAATAAATTATATATATCCTCATACATTACTGGGATTTTAATGAAAATCATAATGAAAATATTAAAATATTAAATGATAATTATAATATCTTTTGAATATTATTAAGCATATTTTATTTAAGAAAATCATTTTAAATAAAATATTGATATCTATATGAAGTAATATCCAAGAGGTTGTCAAAATAAACAATGAGCCTAAATTCATCGAGTTGCCACAAAGAGTAGCCGTATGATATAAAATTTAAAGGGTGTAAATCTAGAAGAGTAACCAAATACATAATAATAAATATAAAGATAAGATTGGTATAAAACTATAAGAGTAACCTATCTACATTAAATTTGAACTATATTAAAGGTTTAAACATTTAACCACAAAACGTAATAATATTTCAAAAATAATATAAATTTAGGATAAAATAAATAATAATATGCATTTAATGCTTAAAAATTTCAATTAATACAATTTTTTTAAAAGATAATAAAATTTTGTAAAAATTAATAATTTAGAAAAATAGTAATGTACAAATAAATATATAAATAAGCCACAATACATTAAAATAAAAGAATCAAATATAGATTAATTTAGTACTTTTTATCATAGAATATATAAAAAAAATTTATATAAATTATATAAAATCATGTAAGTCATTAATAAATAATAATAAATAATAATAAAAAGTAATAAAAAGTTAATAATAATAATAATAATAATAATAATAATAATAATAAATATACTAATAATAATAATAATAATAATAAATATACTAATAATAATAATAATAATAATAATAAAAAATATACTAATAATAATAATAATAATAATAATAATATAAATATAATAAAAATAATAATAAAAATAATAGAATAATAATATTAAAAATATATAATATTAAAAAAAGTTTTTATATATTATAATAAAAAATAGAATTAATCTAATTAATCCTTAAAATTATAATTACATTTTTATTATTAATTAAACTTTTTTTTTTAAATATTAACAAAAAAATTTTTTTTTTTTTTTTTTTTTTTTTTTTTTTTTTTTTTTTTTCTGTACGGTTCCTATTCTTCAAACAAAGAAAATATTTTTGTCTCTAAGAGAAAAATATACAATATAATCAAAATTTTGAATTTTTAGAATTACTAATAAAAAAAAAAGAAAGAATTAGAACATTATATGTAATTTTTTAAAGAAAATCTATTTAAGTCTAATTGTTAATGAATTTGAAAAATTCAAAATATCATAAAAATATAATAATTAAATCGATAAAAAAATATATAACGTAATAAATAAAATCTCAATTAGTATATATATATAAATTATATATATAAATTAAAAAATATCAACATATTTAATATAATATATATAAAAATTTAAAATTTCGGATTTTTTTTTTTTTTTTATAAAAAAAGAGTAAATATATATTTATTTAATAAATTATATATATTTTTAAAATATTATTATTATATAAATTATGATAATATGAAATAAATTTTAGTTTATAAAATATAACTTAATAATTAAAGGAAATATTATAAAGTATATGAATCAAACTCAAAATCATATAAAGCAATATTTAATAATCTTAAATTCATATATTACAATAAAAAAAATTAGAAATTTGTATAATTAAATGTATTTAATAAAATAATAGTAAAAAAAAGTTTTTTTTTTTTTTTATTATTTTGACTCGATAATTCAAAAAATTATAATTCATATTCGGTTTAAATATAGATTATAATAAATAGTATGATAATCGATATCATTCTAGTAATATAAATTTTAATCTTTATTAATAATTAAATAGAATATTTTTTTTTTTATTTATTACTATGACTCGTTAATTCAAAAAATTATAGCACATATTCGATTTGAAAATATAAATTATATAAATAAATTGTATTATAATCAATACCACCACCTTAGTAATATAAATTTTAAAGTTGATTAAAAATTAAATATAATTTAAAGTTTAATATAACAAATAAAGACTTAATTGAATAAGCCACTAATTAAATATTAAATATAAAATCGATAATAAAATAAAATATAAATTTTCAATATTAAAATACTTATTAATATATATATTTTATTTTATACTTATTAAATTTCATATAATGTATAGGATTATTATTGAGGTCTTTTATTAAATAATTATTTATATACATTAAAGAAAAAAAAAAAAAAAAGATAAATCAAGATGTTAATGCCAGAAATCCCTGAAAATGATATAATACAAAAAAAGGTAATTCAAAAAAAAATATATATATATATATATATATTATATTATTAATATTTATGATTAATATATAAATATCTTAAATAATATTAATATTTAACATCAATAATATAGAAATTTAATAATGAAATGGCACCTTTAAAAGAAGAAGAAGAAAATAATGATATGAATATGGATAGTGATAATGATAAAGAAAATAAAGATAAAATGGTTATAGATACAAAAATTGAAGTAGAAAATCAATCACCAGCTATTCCAAAATTTAATGCTAATAGTAATTCTACACCGGATATAGCTTCTTCCACAAATAATGCTTATACTAAATTTAATAATAAATCTACTCAAAAATATGTTTTTCATTCTAAAGTTAATAATTCTACATTTGGTCAAAATAATTTTTCGAATGTAAAAAAGACCACACAAATCCATCCACTTATAAATAATAAGAATAATTTAACTAAAAATAAAAACTTAGGTAATATGTCTTTATTTCAAAATAGACAAAATAAAAGTAAGTGTTATTTGAATAATAATTGAGTTATTTTATTTTACTCCTTTTTTTTTTATTTTTTGTTTATTTAAATGTTAAATGAAATAAAAATTTAATATAATAATATTTTTTTTAATTATTATAAATATTATCTAAAAATTTTTTAATAGATAAATTAGAAAATAAACATTTAAATAATAGAAAATTCCTTAGTAATAATCCATTAATTAGTGATAGTATTATTGAGGAGGAAGAAGAAGATGTAGTTTCAGAATTACCAACTCATAATAAATTAGATTTAATGAATATTGAATCACCAAAGAAACCAGCATCTCCATCGTTTACTCATAAGAAAGTTGGATATGGTTCTAGTATTAATAAATTGATAAATACACCACCAAATACAAATACTTTCCCATATAATATTAAACTTAATCATCCAAATATTAATGCTGGTCCTTTCCCACATAATTTTAAAAACTATAAGAGTACCTATGGAAATAAAATTAATTTAAACTTTGGTTCAACCAGTTCTTTATTAAATAAATTGAAATCAAATTCTTTCAACAAAACTCAACAAACAACTGTACCAGATAGTTCAGGTAAAATATTAAATTATTAAAATTTAAGCAAATCATTTATATAATTCTTTTTTGTTTATTATTATTTTTATTATTTCTACAAATGTTAATTTTATTATTTTTACTATTACGTATAAAATTGTTAATACTTAATAAAGCTACTCAAATTAAAACTAAATTAGAGAAAAAAGCTAAAATAAATAATAATAAACCAACAAAAACTTTTAATACATTAACTACTATTAGTGAGAATCCAAAAATACAACCTATAAATACTATTACTATTCCAGAAGAAATCCCTGAAGAAGAGGAAGAAGATGCTATGGAAACTGAAGAAAATTTAAATAATAAAACTGAAATTATAATGGAAGAAGAAAGAGTAATGGATACAATAAAAGAAGAAGAAGAAGAGGAAGAAGAGGAAAAAGAAAAAATAGAAGAAAAAAGAGTCATAGATACTATAAAAGAAGAAGAAGAAGAAGAAGAGAAAGAAGAAGAAAAAGTAGAAGAAAAGGTAGAAGAAAAAAGAGTTATTGATACTATAAAAGAAGAAGAGGAAGAAAAAGAAAAAGAAGAGGCTAAAGAATCAAAAATTGAATCAAATCAAAATGTTGCTTCTTCTAATCCTGTAAATCCTTTAATAACACCAAATATGAATCAGTTACAACAACAACAGTTACAACAAAAACAATTACAACTTCAATTACAGCAACAATTTCAACAACAATTACAACAACAACAATTACAACAACTACAACAACAACAATTACAACAACAACTACAACAACAACAAATTAAACAATTACAATTGCAACAATTACAACAGCAATTACAGCAACAACAATTACAACAACAACAATTACAACAACATCAACATAATAACTTAATTAACATGTTACAACAACAAACTCAACAACGTCGTCAATTACAACAAGAACAACAACAAAGACAAATGGAAGAACAGGAAAAACAAATAAGAGAAGAGCAAAAACTTGTTGTTCCTCCCATTGTTCCTTCTACAATTAATCCATTACTTATGAATAATTCAAGTAATTTTGATCGTAGTTTAAATTTAAATTCTATAATTATTTTACAAACTCTTGGTACTGGTACCTTTGGTAGAGTACATTTAGTTCGTTCTAAAGAAAATGGTAAATATTATGCTATGAAAGCTATTAAAAAGTCTTGTGTTGTTTCAAATCATCAAGTAGAACACACTATGAATGAAAAGAAAATTTTAGAAAATGTTCGTCATCCATTCTTTGTGAGGTTACAGAATACTTTCCAAGATTCAAGCCATATATTCTTTATTACTGATTATGTTTGTGGTGGTGAATTATTTACTTGCTTAAGAAGATATCAAGTAAGTTTTAATACTAATATTAATAATAATATGTGTAATAAATATATTATATATGAAATAATAAAATAATAAATAAAATAAAACAAATATTTATATTATTTTATTTTATTTAAATTTTTTTTTTTTTTTTGTTATTAAAAATAATTTTTTAAAATTAATATCAACGACAAAATTAAATAAATAAAAAAAAAAAAATTTTTTTTTTTTTTCATTATTTTAAAACATTGAATATAATTATAGCGTTTCCCAAATAATGTTGCGAAATTCTATGCTGCTGAAGTTATTGTTGCATTTGATTACTTACACTCAATGGATATTATTTATCGTGATTTAAAACCAGAAAATATTTTATTAGATAATACTGGACATATTAAAATTATTGATTTCGGTTTTGCTAAATATGTTCCAGATATTACCTATACCCTTTGTGGAACACCCGAATATCTTGCTCCTGAGGCTATTCAAATGAAGGCTTATGGTAAATCCGTTGATTGGTATACCTTAGGTATTTTAATTTATGAAATGTTATGTGGTTTCCCACCATTCTATGATGATGATCGTGTTAAATTATATAAAAAGATTTTAGCTGGAAAAATTTATTGGCCAGATCATATTAATCCAGTAGTAAAGAATTTATTAAAGCATTTAATTACTTCCGATTTAACTAATCGTTATGGTAATTTAAAGGGTGGTAGTGAAGATATTAAGAATCATTTATGGTTTGCTGGTGTTGATTGGAATAAGGTTGCAAGATTAGAAATTACTCCACCATTTATTCCAAATGTTCGTTATGAGGGTGATGCTGGCCACTTTGAATCATATCCAGAAGTTAATGTTTCTTATGGTGAAGAAGGAGAAGATCCATATCAAGATTTATTCAAAGTAATTTTTTTTTTTTTTTTTAAATAAATATATATATTAATAAATATATTATAGTAAATTTTTATTTAGAATATAAGATGAAAAAAAAATTAATTATTAAATCATATTATTAATTTTAATATATTTTAACCATTACATTTTTTATCAATAGGATTTTTAAGATGTTTTAATTTACATAAGAAAAAGTAAAAAAAAAAAAAAAAAAAAAAAAGTATTTTTTTTATTTTATATTATATTATATAAATTTTTTTTTTTATTATCTTATTTAATAATATCAATAGAGGAAATGAAGCAATATATATTATGAACATTTTAATAGAGTATAAAATATAGAATAAAATATGAATCTAAAATAAAAAAACAAAAATAACAAAAAAACAAAAAAACAGAAACAAAAACAAAACAAAACAAAACAAAAAAAAAAAAAAAAAATAAAATAAAACAACAATAATAATAATGATAAAAAAAAG
>JACVTC010000027.1:437500-525000 GCA_016946835.1 Neocallimastix lanati (nom. inval.)
TATGCCTGTGTGTGTGGTCTTTTGTTCCTTTATATGGTTTTCCCTTACACTAAAGGCTCATGGTTTTTAAAAAAAACTAGGAAGGTTAAATAATTAGCTTTCTCCGAAGGATAAAGTATTAGTAGACACCCAAAACGTTAAGGTAATTAAATTAAGATAAACAAAGAAATTTATATTAAAAAGAAATAGGATATCATAAATAAAGTATTTATTTATAAAAAAATCATGAAAAAAAAAATTATATAATTATTAAAATAGATCTACATTTAATATATATTTATATTGAATCTTTTATTTTTTTTTTTTTAAGATGTTTATGTTTTAAATAGGATACGATAGAATTTATATTCTTCGTTTTTTATGAATATTTAAATATATAGTATATATATAATTTTTATATATAAAACCATAATTTTAATATACATAAATAATTCTGATATTACATAATTTCAATATTGTACCTTCCATATTGTTTTTTTTTTTTAACTTTTATAGTTTTTTTTTTTTATTAAATATTTTATAAATATAATTATATATTAATTGTTATTTGAAATTAAAAAAAAAGTTTTAAAGAATGGTTGATTTTAAACTTATGGTTAGTTTGAAAAAAAATAATAATTATTTTTCATAGTAAGGAATAATTTTCACCTCAAAAGATTAGTATTGTGATTTCATCATATTATTTCAATTATAAACTTTTTAAAATACATTAACATTTCTTTCTCTGAATAAATAGTTATTTAGTAGATATTACCTTTTCTTATGAAAAATATCATTTAAATAATTATTCTAATCACTTAATTTATAATTACGTAATATAGAATTACGTAATATAGTTTTATGCATGATTGCTATCTTTGTTTATTCTTTATTACAATGGAATTTTAAATCATTTTCTGTTTCAAATGTTTAATAAATATCTTTAATAAACTTCTTCCTATCACCTAATAAATTTTGAATTGGTTACCCATGAGGGATATCATTTCTACCGACGTAAATTAATGGTTAATAAATATTTTTTTTTTCTTTTCCATAATTTAATAAAAATAAGTAATAAATCTATCTATCTATCTATATCTATATCTATATATAAATGAATTCCATTTCTATTATATCAGAAAGGACCAAATATAATATACAAATGAATAAATATAATTTGTTATACATAAATCATTTGCGTTTTTATAATTTTTAGTTATAAATGAGTTACTCTCTGATAGAGGAGAATAGAAATTTCTTTAAATGAATAAATATTTTTTTAATCACATAAAAAAAAAAAAAAAGTTCAAAAAATTAATATTTTGTATTATAAAACATAAGCATTTATAGTTAACCATATATGTTTACACTAATATAATCAATAAAACAACATAAGCATATACATTCGCTAAATATCATAACTATGCTATATATTAATAGAATTGAATAATTGAGTAGATAAGCTAAATCAAAATTGAATCATCATATTAAATTGGTCTCTTTTTATCAATTTTTTTTTTTTTTTTCTAATTTGAATAATTTAGTTACATAAAACAAAAAAGTAAAATAATAAAATGTAAAAAGTAAAAAGTAAAGAGTAAAAAAGAAAATTAATAAAACGGAAAATAATAAAAAGTAAAAAGTTAAGAGTAAAAAGTAAAAAGTATAAAAGGAAAATAATAAAGAGTAAAAAGCAAAAAAAAGAAAATAATAAAAAGCAAAAAGTAAGAAGGAAAAAGTAAAAAAGAAAAATAATAACAAGTAAAAAGTACAAAGTACAAAGTAAAAAGTAAAAAGTAAAAAGTAAAAAGTAAAAAGTAAAGAGTAAAGAGTAAAGAGTAAAAAGTAAAATAATAAAAAAGCAGAAAAAGCAAATTAATATAATAAAATAATTAAATAGTGGGGAACTATAAAATAATAAAGTATTAATAAAAATAAAATAAAATAAAATAAAATAAATAAATAGTAGAATATGAATATAGAGCACAGATTGAATAAAATAAAATAAAATAAAATAAAATAAAATAAAATAAATAGTAGAATATGAATATAAAGCACAGATTGAATAAAATAAATAGTAGAATATGAATATAAAGTACAGATTGAATAAAACAAAATAAAATTAAATAAAATAAAATAAATAAAAATAAAATAAAAAATAAATAGTTGAATTTAAATATAAAGTGCAGATTGAATAAAATAAAGTGATACCACTTTTTCACAAAACCATAGAAAAGAAAAAAAAAATTTTTTTTTTTTTTTTTTTTTTTTGATCTCTTTCAAATTTATTCTCTAGGTCATAAATTATTGTCATTTTTTTTTTTTTTTTTTTGCCTAGACAAATCAGTGATTCAACTAAATTTTTAAAATAATGATTAAATATTAATAATAAATAATGAATAATTAAATAGTAAAATAAAAATAATAAATCGTAAATGAAGAGTAATAGTATAATTAATCATTAATCGAAAATTATAATTATTTATTAATAATTATTTATTAATAATTAGTAATATGAATTAGTAATTAGTAATTAATAATGACTAATTAATAATTATAATTAAATAGTTATTAAAAACTAATAAATGTTATTCTTTAATTTTTAATCAAGGTACTACAATATAATATATAATTTATTTATTTGAAATAATATAATAATGTAATATTTGTATTATTGTACATATTTTGGGTATTCATATAAATGCTTTTTTTCAATTTAAAAACAACATAATTTATTTTTATTTATTTTATTTTATTTTTTATTTTATCTTATTTTTAAAATAACATAATATATTTAATATTATTAATTTTTTTTATTACTTTTTTTATTTTTATTATTTATTTTTATTATTTTTTTTACATAAATAATTAGGAGTGATATATTAATTAAATTATAAAATTAAAAATCATTAAAATATCCTTATTGTTTTTAAGCATAGGTTAAAGGGGTAAAGAACATGCCAAAAATGAATTTTTATATATGCCGTTATTAAAAATTATTATTTTCAATTAATAATAAAAAAAAAATTTTTTTTTATTAGGATAATTATTACGGAAAATTTCTTACAAAAAAAAATATTACAAATATAAAAATTAATATAAATTAGTTTATTATTGGAGAAGCCATTCATCAAAACAAAAATAATAATAACTTCTAAATTTGGCAAATATTTGATTATTATTATTATTATTTTTTTTGATTAATTTCTATAATATTAAAGTTGAATAATTAAAATTTAATTATTAAAATTTTAAATAAGAAATTGAAAAAAAAAAATTATAATAAAATATTTGCCAAATTTAGAAGTTATAATTATTATTATTATTATTATTGTTGTTTTTTAAAAAAAGTTATAAAATTTAATCTAATACAATAGAATTAATAATGTATTTATTTATTTATTTTTTTTATAAGATGAATACCTTTTTATTTATTTATTCATTTTAATAATAATATATACGTTAGTTTTATAATAAATAAGTTGGATTGAATTTTTTTATTTAGAAGTAATAAATAGATAAAAAAAAATAAAATATTCATTATTTTAATTTTAATAAAATAATGAATATAATAATATAAATATAAATAATTGTTTATAATAATAGACTATTATTAATCCATATATAACTAAAATTTTTTAATTTCAAAAAAAAGCATATGTATTTATAAATAAGTAATAATTATTAATATGTTTCTATTTTGTTTTTTTTTTTAAAATTCATGAAGAGCCTTTTTTTTTTTTTTTTTAAAAAAAAAATTTTGCCTATTTAAAAAATCAAAAAAAAAAAAAAAATTAACAAAATAAGAAATTTTTTATCCTTTTTTTATTATTTTTTTATTATTTTTTTATTATTTTATTATTTGATATAATAATATTGAACTTTAATTTATTTATTTCATCATAAATTTGTGTAACCTTAAAATATAAAACATTTTTATTTTAAAAAATTACAAATAAATTTAATTTTTAATAATTTTCAATTTTATCAAAAAAAGTAAAAAAAAAAAAATTAAAAAATAAAAAATAAAAGAATGATAAAATTGCTTTTCCCTTTATACGTTAATTATGTAATCATTATCAATAAATATTATAATATTATATTAATGGTATATAAAAATATATATAAATAATATTATTTAATTTATAAAGTTTAATACTATACAATAAAAATTTAAATTTATTAATTTATTTTTAACGATTTAATTTTTTTTTTAAATATATTTTTTTTTTATTTATTTGCTTATATATTATATATATAAATATATATATATATAAAAAGAGAATTTATTTTTTTTAATAGTTTTGCTTATATATTTTAAAAAAGGCTTCTTATTTATATTATATACTATTATATTATATTATATACTATTATATTATATTATATAATTTTATATTTAATTCATTTTAATTATTTTATTATTATTGAATAATAATAATTATTTTCATTTAAGAAATTAATTAGGAAGCTTCTGAAAATACAAATTTTATTAAAAATAAAAAATTATTTTTTAGAAAATCTTTTTTACTACTTTTAAAAAAAAAAAGTTTTTTAATTGTTATATAAAATTAATAATAATAATAATATATATATGATGGTGATAAAAATGATTAATAATTACTAATTACTAATTACTAATTAATTATTAATAATTAAATACAAAATTATTTTTTTTTTATATATTATATATATTATAAGTATTTATATAGAATAAATACTTTTCAGTTGAAAATATCTAAAAATAATAATATGCAATTGACTTTTATTTATTTAGGTATACTAAAAAATAATAAAATTATTTTGTAAAATGTATAATTTTTTATTACAATTTTTTTATTTTTATTTTTTATTTTTTATTTTTTATTTTTTATTTTTTATTTTTTATTTTTTTATTTTTTATTTTTTATTTTTATTTTTATTTTGTAAATTTTTAATTGTAATTTTTTAATGTAAATTAGTTTCTATATATAAAAATATAAATTATCTCTATAATAAGTTATTATTATTTATTAACCGAAATGTTAAATAATTATCATGATGATTATAGTAATCATTGTAAATATTATAATTCATAATTTTATTAATATTATTATTATTAATTACTAATTATTTATTTTATTATAATTACTATTATTTATACATTTATTATTATCATTATTATTTTTTTTTATTCTTTATTAGTATAAGTATTAAACATAATTGTTTATTATATAAATAATGAATAATGAATTTTATCCACTTTAATGAAAAATAATACATCAAAATTTAATGATGCAATTACTTTTCCAATATTTATTGTATATATATATTTTCTTTTTTTTTTTCATTCAAAATAAAGTGAAAAAATATTTGAAAACTAATAATTCTTAATAAAATTAATATTAAATTTTAATATTTCCCCTCTCTCTCTCTTTTTTTTTTTTTTTTTAATTTTTTTTTTAATTTTTTTTTTATTTTTTTTTTTCTGAATCTTGTTTCATTTAAATTATCATTTTATTAAATTTAATATTTTTTTTTATATATATTTCAATAATTTACAATAATTGTTTATTAATTCATTCATTCATTCATTTATTTTATTATTATTTTTTTTTTATCTTTAATTGTAAATTTTTTTGAGTATTTTCAATGATATCTAATCAATTAATTCTATTAATTTTTTATTATCTTTATTGATGTAATACTATCAAAAGTAATTTTTATATTTCAAAATTAAAACCTATTTCATGTCTAAAATAAATATTTTTTTTTTAAAAAAAAAGATTTATTTTAAATAATTAAAATGATGTATTACATTTTAATAATTATTAAATTTTCGTTAATATTGTTAAATTATTGTTAAAATGTAATGTATATCAGTTTGAAATTAATTATTAATTATCCTTTTTTTTTTTTTTTTTTTTTTTTGTATTTTACTATTATTATAATTTTTTTTTATTATTTCTTTTATCAATCTAATTTTAAAATTTATTATTATTATTATTATTATTATTATTATTATTATTATTATTATTATTATTATTATTATTATTATTATTATTATTATTATTATTATTATTATTATTATTATTATTATTATTATTATTATTATTATTATTATTATTATTATTATTATTATTATTATTATTATTATTATTATTTTTTTTTTTTTTTTTTTTTTTATTTTATTTTTTTTTTCGGTAAAACTTTTTTTTTTTTTTTAATTAAGATGGCTTATTGTAGGCTAATGAATAAAAATTTAATATATTTTAATTTAATATAATTAATTTTTTTATTTATTTTTTTAATAATTAATATCACCGAAAATAATTAAAAATAAATTAAAATAGTTTTGAAAATTTAAAATATTAAAAAATTGAAAAACTAAATTTAACCGTGAAGGCAGTATATTTCATATTTTATATTTATTATAATATATATAATATTTAGTAATACTTTTTATCATTAAAAAATTAAATTTATATAATTAAAATAAAAATTGATAATAATTATAAAATATGTAATAATAATAATAATAAAAAAAAAAGAATACTTGTTATACTAAATAAAAATATTATAGATAAAAAAAAAATGAATATAATAAAATATTTGTATATTCATTAATGATTATTATATCCAAATATTTAAATATTCATTTTTTTTTTAATTTTTATTATTTTTATTATTTATATTATTTTATATATTTAAATTTATTTATTTTATATATTATATATTACTATGTAAAAATTATAATTTAATTCTATTCATTTTTTTTCTGTTATTTTTGTTTTTTTTTTTCTGTTATTTTTATTTTATTTTATTTTATTTTATTTTATTTATTTTTTTATATTAATATATTTTATAATTTAAATATTATTATCTATTATTTTTATGAATATAAAAAAAGTATTAAATAAATTAAGTAGTAGAATTTAATTTATTTTACATTAAGAATTAATTAATTTTGATAAGAATTAAATAAAAATATTATTATTATTTAATATTAAAAAAAAAAAAAAAAAAAAACATTTTGTTTCCCCCTTTTTTTTTTTTTTTTTTTTTAATTATTATTATTTAATAATTAAAATATTATATAAATAATATAAAAGAAATTGAAATATTATGTAAGCAGTATATTTAAAAAAATTAAATATAGAATAGTTTCTTATTATATATCAATAATAATAAATATAGTATATTGAATTGCCTTTTCATTTCATTTTTATTTCATCGATTATAATATAGTATTATAATAAAATTCCTATAAAATTTTTTTTTAAAATAAAAAGTATTTTATAAATCAATAACAAAATTAAAGGTGAATAAAAATAATTTATTATAATCATTTTATATTTAATTTTAAATAAAATTTATTAAGTATTAGAGTTTTTTTTTTTAAAAAAAGTTTTTCATTTATTATACAGATTCTTAATTTTTTTTTTTATTTTATTATATTATATATACATTTATTTTAAAGTGGTTAGTGGTTATTAAATTTTATTTTATAATGACATATATAAAATGATATAAATAATTAAAGATTACAGATAAAAAAAATTATTATTATTATTAAGCGGATATGACGTTTTTATTTATTTATTTTAGTTGATCAATTTAATATTGTATTATAATACTTTAATATATTTCATGCAATGTAACTTTGAGATTTATAATTTAACTATAATTTTATTTCTTAATAAAATTACTTTATGAGATCAGTTATTGAATTATTCTTTTTTTAAATTCCTCTATTTTTGGTATACATTAATATTAAATACTATTTATTTTATTTTATATATAATTTAAAATTAATTATAGTAATTATTACTTTATTTTATTTTATAATAATTAATATATAATTCTGTATTATTATAATAATTGTAAATATTATACAAAACTTTCTTTATTATATTTTAATTTTATACTAAGTATTAATTATAATATTTAGAAATATCTAAATATATTTTTAATTATTGGTTGCTTTTCATTAAAACTTATTTCAATAAATATAAATAAAATTTTAACAGCTGGATGGATAAGATTACGGATATAAAATAAAATAAAAAATATGTAATTTTTTTTTTTTTTTTTTAAATTAAATTTGGTTTCTTTTTAATAAAAATAAATCTTCAATAATATATAATATATGGGGATTATTGAGATAAATATACTAAAATATATACATTATTATATGAAAGTGATATAAATATATGTAATTACATTTATTAAAATATATAAATATTTTCAAAAATTATAAAATAAAATTATTATTATTATATATTTAATTCATATTCATTATCCATTATTATTGCTTAATTATTATTTATAATAATAATTAAATTATAATTTATTTAATATAATTATTATATGTGTATTATAATTAAATTATTAAGGATGTGGTTAAACTTTTTTAAACTTTAATAAATATAAAAATAATTATAAAATAAAATTAAACAAATAAAATCAATAATAATTAAATAAATTCAATTATAAAACTATAATTTTAAATATTTCGTAATATATTAAGTATCTATTACTATATATTGTATTTGAAAATTTAATACATTTTATTTATATAAATGATATGTAATTTTTTTTTTTTTTTTTTTTTTTTTTTAAATTTTAAATCTTATATAAAAATAAAGATTGTTTCTTTCTTTTTTTTTTTTTTTTTTTTTTTTTTAATTTTTTTAAAAAAATCTTTTTTTTTTTCTTTTTATATTATTATTTTAAATTTTAAAATTTTTACATTAAAAAATTTTTTTTTCGTTAAATATTTATATTATATTAAAAATTTTAATGAAATAAAAATGAAATAATTGCTTCTTAATTTATAAAGCAAAAAAGTAATAGTAATAAAATTTTTCAACTTATCAAAAGACTGAAATAGTAACATAGTATAATACAGAAAAAACAATGCATAATTCATTTTAATATTAACAATTTAAAAGAAATATTTATAGTATTAATTTTTAATAAATATTTATTAAATTCTAATATATTATATATATATATATATTTATTAGTAAATTTTAACAGACTAATATAAATTCAAGAGAACCGAAAGTTGGATAAAAAAAAAAAGGTTAATATTCAAAATAATTATACTTTTTATTATTAATATTACTTATGGAGAATGTTTTAAAAGTTTATTTAAAAAATTAATTTAATACACAATATATAATTGCATATATCATAGGTTTAATAATTGATGTTGTATAATATATAAAATGAAATAAAAATTACATTAAAGATCATAATAACTGAACAATAATTTAACTAACTATTATATTTATATATATATTTATTTTTTCATAATAGAATTTATATATTTAATTTTTCTTTTTCTTTTTCATTTATGTCTTTCACTTTTTTTTTCAACTAGACATAAAATTTATTCAATATACACTATATTTAACAAATAATCAGTAATCTTTTTACATAATAAAAATAACATAATAAAAATAAATTAAGACAAAACAATACATAATATCAAATATACCATTCTAAATAACAGAGAACGTTTTAAAATTATTGATTTTTGATTTATATAAAAATTTTTTATTGTAAATATATATATCAAATCAAAGAAAAACCATATAAAAAAAAAAAAAACATTTTAAATACTTGTATATATGGAAAAGTAATAATAATATTAATATAATAGGAATTATAATATTAACATATATATCTAGTTTTAAACTTTAATCTATTATTAAGTATTCTTATTACAAGAAAAATATACAAAAAAAAATAATTAAATAGAAACCAATAACAACAACAACTAAAAAAAAAAAAAAAAAAAAAATAGAAATATATATATTAATTATATAATAATAATGAAAATATCAGAAATTGATCCAACAGAAGTAGATACTTTTCAAAATAAACAATTAATAACAGAAATGAATGAGAATAATATCAATGAAAATAATGTTCAAAGTAATCCTGCTCTTAAAAATTATTCCGAAGTTTTACTTGCCCCAGAAAATAATACTTCTTCTTCTAATATGAATTTAAATACTCCAATACTTACACAACCACAAGCATCCCCTTCTCATTCTCCAAGTGCACAACCTACTACTACATTCGAACAAACTTATATTTCATCATTTACTAATGTAAATCCTACTAGAAATATATGGATTAAACGTTCTACAGATGAAGATGCTACAAAAATACCTTTCTCTGGTGAAGATGTTCATGATCTTAAAGTTAGTATACTGCAATTCTTTGGACCATCTTTCATTGGATCATCAGCAGAATTAGGATCAGTAACCGTTTGGAAGGGCGGTAAAAAATTATTACCTGGTCAAGTGATTGACTCAGACCTTTTACAAGGTGTCACATGTGAGTCTCCTCTTCTCTTGAAAAATACTCATGGTCAAACTAGCAATTCACCTACAGATAATCCTACTTCAGAACTTTTAGATTTTGAAGCCAATAAAGCCATAAATTTAGAGTCTAATAATGAAAATTCATTGATTAAACAAGGAAAGGAATCAAAAAAATCCAAAGTGAATAGTATCACCATAAATGATGGTAATAATAATAATAATAATAATAATAATAATAATAATAATAATAATAATAATAATAATAATAATAATAATAATAATAATAATTAATATATTAAAACAATCGTCTTAACAAAATTTTAATATTTTTAATTCTCTTTCTCTTCATATTTCTTTTAATATATTAACAGTTAATAATTTAGCATTAAACAATATGGGCATTTCAAACATCAATGGAATGAGTAATATAAATCTTTTAAATCAATTGGCCGGTGGAAATGGTGGAAATCCTAACCCAGGAACTATTCGTCAATTGAATAACTTAAATAATTTAGCTCAATTAAATCAACTTGGTGGTATTAATGGCTTAAGCCACTTGAATGTGACCACTAGCAATGCCAGTACATCCATACAATCTATTAGTACCTTAGCTCCATTAAATAATACACTAGTTAACTTTAATTCTATTCAAGCTACGGCTGCTTCTTTAAATCCTAGTACTAGTTCTCCATTAAATACAACTCTTGGTATGAATAATATTATAAATGGATTGGTATCCTTACAAAGTTTAAATAATGCTAGAAGTCTAACCACCACCTCCACCTTCAATGATAGCATTACTATTCCTACCAGTAATAATACTAATAAAATAAATACTAATGTTCCTTTAGCTACGGTTGCTAGTAATAATTCTATTCCTTCTTTACAGGATCCTATTCAAAGTCAAAGTCGAAGCCCAACTCCAGCTCCAAATCCAAATCCAAATCCAAATCCAAATCCAAATCCAAATCCAAATAATAATACCAATAGTATTCTTAATGGTAATACAAAAGTGGAGAGTCCTGCACCGGACGATCAAAATAATTCTCAACATAGTGATAATGAAGAACCTTTAGATCCTGAGGAACAATTAAATGCCATATACCCTCCATTCTTAGATATTCCAAAAGAAATTGAAGATGCTGTTCATCGTAATACCAATCGTGGCTGGAGACTAATTACCATTATTGATACCAATGATATACCAAAATTCTTTGAAGATCAACCTCAGGATTGGCGTGTTCAACGTTCTGCGACTGATCGGTATCCTGGCTATTTAATTATTAACTACATTGGGGGTTTAGAAGGGGAAAGAAATAATATGCCATCTAAAGCCCTTAACCTTACTTGGTCCCCAGAAACCAATGATCCAACCAGCAAAATGTACCGTAAATCTAAGGATTTAATCGATAAACAAAGTATGATGTATGGATCTCGATTCTTTTGTAAAGGCTATCCTTGGTGTCCATCCATTGTTTCATCCTTAAATTCAGTAGATGCTGAAACCACCGAAATCTCCAGTAAAAATGGTAAGAAATTGGCTAAAAAATTAAAAACCTCCTTAACTCAATCCGCCTCTGTGAATACTTCTTCTCCTCCTCCAGAAGGTGTAGGTCTCTTCCGAAATAGTAATGGCGGTCTTCTTTTAGATGGCCAAAGCAATAGTATGAAGAGAAATTTTGATTGTATGCGACTTGGTGGACGTAGTCGTTCTATGATGAGTGATGATGGTAAAAACGATAGTAGTTCCCAAAATCAACGTTCTTCTCTCAAGGTATCTTGTAATGCTACACTTAAAATTGAAATCTATGCAAGTAATTTGAAAAAAGCGGCCATATACGGTAAAAACTTACATGGCATTTTAGGACCAATTTCAGAATTTAGACCCTCTGACCGTATTATGAGTGAAGCCTGCCGTGCTGCTCTTAGTAAAGATATTACTTATACCCGCTTTTTAAGACAAGCAGAAGCGATGGCCATTAAATATAATATACCAAAACATAGAATTCCTAATCGTACACAAATTCGTACCTTCTTCGAACGTTCCAGAAGAGGTAACCGTTTATCAGGCTATGCCTCTAATTCAGAATCCCCTTCAACCACGAATGCCCCACTCACGGCAAGTAATACTAGTCGTACCTTATTAAATAGTAGCCTCGTTTCAAATATTCGTGCGATCTCCCTTCTCAATCAACAACGTACTTCACGTCCAACCCCTTCATCAACTCAAGACACCTCCAATTATTCTTCTATAGCGACGGCTACCATACCCACCACGACTAATCCAAATCATATACAAGTACCTAGTCATTCTCCACGTCTTTCACTATCGACCTATCAAGCTACTACCCTACCGTCTACAAGCTTAATCGAAAGTGTAGACAACGTCAATGTAGATATGTATAATAATAATGATTTAGGTATTATAAAAATTACTCCCAATTTTAATTCTACTATGGATTCTATTGGATTTAATGGTGGTCTTTCAGGAATTACTGCTTCCATTGCTAATGATTTAACAACGGGAATTAATACAAGTATATTTACCCATACCAATCCTACCAATTCTCCAAATACCAATAATAATAATACTAATTTCCATTCTACTCTATTTAGTTCCTAAAAAAAAAAAAAAAAAAAAAAAAAATAATAAGTTAATAGCAACAATAATAACAACAAAATTAATTTGATTAATTATTTGTTATAATTTTTTTTTTTTTGTTATTTTTAAGTTTTCTTAAAGTTTTTCATATGAATATTATCATTTTTTTTTATTCTTTAATTCTATTCATCGTAATTATTAATAACATATTTTTTTTTTAACGTCAACTATTTATATTTATATATATTTATTATAATATTTATATATATATTCTTTTTTTGTCTTTTTTACTTTTTTAATTTATAATTCATTAATTTATTATTATTTTTCCCCTTAAAATATATAATATAGCTTATATAATATTTTTTTATATTAATTTTATTAATAATAATAAATAGATATCCACAAAAATTTTTTATTTATTATATATAAATGTAATACAATTCATATTTAAAATTTATTTAAAAAAGATTTTTTTTTTTTCTATTCTATTTTTTATTTTTATTTCTGCCTTTTATATTATTTTTATAATAATAATATTTATTTTATTTTGCATTATAATTTAATTTTTATTTTTTTTTTTTTTTTTTTTAAAAAAAAAAAGAACTTTACAATAAATTAATAAAATAAAAATAAAAATAATAAAAATTTACAATTTAAAAATTAAAAACAAAAAAAATTTTTAACTGTAAATATTAAAATATTATATATATATATATATATTTTTTTTTTTTTATTTAATTTATTTTTAAAAGGTATATATGAATTATTTTATTTATATATTTAAATATTATATCAAATTTCTAATTATATATAATTATATATATAATTAAAATTATTATTGTTAATTTTTATATTTCATTTATTTATATTCAACTATCCTCTTTTTTTATTACTTTTTTTTTTTTTTTTTTTTTTTTTTTTTTCTTTCAAAATAATAAAATAAAATTTTAATAATTATTTTAAAAATGAACACTGTATGCATATATATATATATATATAGGGGTGCTAAGTCATACAGCAGCTTACATAGAGTCAATTTTGAATCGTATCACTGAAATTCATTTAGATTCTTCTAAACCATCAGTATCAATAGAAACCGATAACTTTTAAAAAGTATAATTTTTAATATAACCAATCCCTGTCTTTCTTGAAAATAAAGTAAATTTTTTTTTTTTTTTTTTTTTTTTCACAAACCTTAAATTTATCTATATTGGGTGTAAATTCTTATTCAGTATAATTACCATAAAAACCAGAAATTAATTCATTAGCTTTCTGTTAAAGTTTCACTATCACCACATAAAAAAAAAAAAAAAAAAAAAACCAAATGAACTAAAACCTACAGAATTAACAATAATTTTATGAAATTATTAGTACCTGAAAAAAAAAAAAAAAAAAAAAAAGATTATTATTATTTCATAAATTTTTATAATAATAAAGTTTTTAATTAATTTAATTTATATATTTATTTTATTTTTTTTCCGATAAAAATTTTCCGTTGTGGAATAAAAATTATTTTTTTTTATATAGATAAAGAAATTAATTTTATATATACATATACATAAAAATAAATTAAAATTCATATATATATATATATATATATATTTTTTTTTTTTCATATAATTTGAAGATATTCAAATTTTTTATTTTTTATTTTTTATTTTTTATTTATTATTTTTTCTTTTTTCTTTGTAAATTTATTACGAAACAAATAAACTAAAACAAATGAAAGAAAAAATAATTAAAAATGTAAAATTTATTCTATTATATATTTAATAATATTTTATTTTTTTTTTTTTACTCATTAAATAATAAAAAATTTTAGTTCTATAGAGTCCTAGATATCTATATAGTTATGGCATAAGATTGTATTTATTCTATAGTTTACCCTATATATATATATCTTATATAGCTTATGACTTATTATGGTTATTAACTATAATTGTCGCTATTTACTACTATTTATATTAATAGGCCATCTAATAATAGATCTACCATATTAATTCTAGCTTATAATTATATAAATAATCGCTTCTAATTTATTGCTATTTAACAAGCGCAGATAGTGATCATATAGCATTATATCTTTTGTATTATATAGGGTATTCCATAATAATACTCTAAATAGCTGTTATATCTATTAGTTACCGATAGTTAGGATATTAATTAATGGTGATTTAATCCTTAGAAATTTTATATATTATCCTACCTCTTCTATAGTAGTTAGGATTATTGATATTATGTAATATATATATTAAATTTATCCCTTGCAGTTCTTAGCTAGTTAATACTAACTACTCATATATAGATTATCCTTATTTAGCCTATGATATATCTTTAATCGTTACAGATATAAATAGTAGGATAGATAAGTTGATCCTAGATAATTAAATAAAAACTAATTAAAATTTGATAAATATATATATCAAACAAACGATTTAAATTTAAATAGGATTATGTAATAATTATAATATTAATTATATTCAGTAATAATCTTGAAGGTTTTCTTATAATTTTAATAACTTTTCATTTTTTTTTTTTTTTTTTTTTTTTTTATTTTATTTTATTTTTATTTTGGATTCTTTGGTTTATTGTAGAAATAAATAATAAGAGTATTATGTTATATTTATTCTAAACGAAACAAAATTAAATATATACATATATATTTAAAATAATAAATAAATATTTAAAATAAACTATTATTTTAAATTATATATATAGAGATTCAAACGATAATATTTTTCCACAAGGAGTTACCATCAATGTATAAGAAGAGTTAGAGACCCTTTCTTCCTTAAAATTCATAAAGTAATTTTTTTTTTTTTTTTAATATTAATATAAAAAAAATTTTCATATATATATATATTTTTTTTTTGTTTTGTTTGATTTTTGTTTTTTTTTTGTTTTATTTTATCTTTAATGATTTAATTAATTATAATAATAATAATAATAATAAATATAAAGGATATATTAAAAAAGACTATTTTATTAACTCATTACTATATAAAATTTAAAGATAAGATTTTTTTTTTTTTTTTCAATAGAGAATATTAAAATTAAAAATGAAACATAATATGTATATGTATATGTATATATATATATATTAATAATTCTATTAATATTTTTTTTTTTTTTAACTTTTATTATTTTTATTTATTTATTTATTTATAATTTTTTTTTTTTTTTTTTTTTTTTTTTATATTCATTGATATGATATCTACTTTATATATATATTTATGCTTATATTTATACTAATTAATATATTCTTATTTATTTATATATTTTATTTTATTTTAGTTATTTACTCTTTTTATTTTTATTTTTTTTTTTTTTACTATTATTTTTATTATTTTTCTAATAAAATAATTTATAAAATGAAAAAAAAAAAAAAATTTTTTTTATGCGCCTTTAAAAGGTGACTTATAATCTTTTAAACTATTAATTTCAGTGGTAGTTTCATCTATAATTGCAGAGGCGTAGATATTTGCAACTGTCATTATAAGTGGAAGAAATGGTACAACAAAATTAATATGTAACCAATTTTGGCAACCAATGGTTAAACCCATAATTATTAAAGAAAGAGCAATACTGATATAGTTTACTACATCTTTATAAGGAGATAAAGGAACTTCTTGATCGTCGGACAAAGTATAACGTTTATATTTAGGACCGGTTTTCTTATATTTACCTCCTTTATTATTATTCATGAAATTTAATTTAGCTAATAATTTTTTGAAAGTACCATTTCCATTGGAATTGTTTGAGTCATAGTCTTCTTTTCCATTATTATCATCGTCATCCTCATTTTCTAAACGTACATAATATTTATGAGTGGTATATTGTCTGAAGGTAGTAGTTGTACAACAGATGACCAACCATGAAAGGAAAACAATAAAGAAACTTAAAAATGTAAATGAATTTATAATTAATTCGAAAGTGAAACTATTTTTTTTTTTTTTTTTTTTTAAAAAATAAATAAATAAATATATAAATAAAAATTTCGTTTATCAAATAAAGTGGTTTGTTGTTGTCATTATTATTATTGCCATTATTATTTTAAAAATATTTATAAATATAATTATCATTTCATTATATAATATAAAAAGAATAAATATTATTTGTTTTTATTAAGATTAAAATTTATTATATAATAATATAAGAGATAAAAATTAATAAAAGATTTTTTTAATATTTTTAAATGTATACATATAATTTATTTATATATTTTTAAATTATACTATTAATTTTCTTACAATAAATTTAATATGATAAAACCAATTGAGATAGCTATCTATTTATTTATAACAGAATTAAGGATTTATTATAAAAAAAAATAATAAAAAAAAAAAAAAAAAATCAGTAAAAACCCAGTTTTCTTTTTTTTTTTTTTTTTTTTTTTTTTTATTTTATTTTAAATAAATATTTTCTTATTTTTAAACACTTTTATTAATATATTTTATATATAAATAAAATAAATAAATAAATAAATAAAATGTATATAATTATTACAGAATACTTTTCGTTATTTTTATCATTTTTTTCAGTTAACAAATCAATGATTTCTTCTTGTTCTAATAAATTATAATTATTATCATTGTATATATATATATATAAATTAAAAATTAATATTATATTTTTATTTTATAGAGAAAAAAATATATAATAATTATTATTTTAAAATCATTTTATATATTTCTTATTAACCTTCATCATTATATAATATACTTTCATCTTCATTGAATAAATACTTTTTTCTTGCTCTTTGAATAGTTTCGGTATCCATTTTTTTTTTATTTAAAAATATTTAATAATAATTTTGATTTCAATAAATAAATAAATAAATAAAATATATATGAAATTATAATAATAATTATAATATTAAATTATTATGAATAGATTATTTAAATGAAATTTAATTTTAGTAATAATAATATTAATAATAAATAAATAATAAAATAAAAAAAAAAAAAAAAAAAAAAAAAACAATAATATTTTTTATGATATAAAAATAATTAATATTAAAAAAATATATAATAAATAAAAATATATAGATTTTAATAATTAATTGGTTAAATTAAAAAATTTAATGATTATACAATAATAAAATTTATAATTAAAAAAGTTTTCGAAATACATAAATAAAAAAAAAAAAAAGAAAATCGAAAAATTAATATTAAATAACTTTTTGTCTTCTGTATTTCTATCCATTTCATTTATTTATTTACTATTTATTTATTTACTATTTATTTATTTACTATTTATTTATTTACTATTTATTTATTTACTATTTATTTATTTACTATTTATTCACCATTTCTTTATTTATTTATCTATTTATTATTTATATTATTTATTATATTATATTATTCAATTATTTTAAATTTTTCTTTTACTAATATATAAAAATGTACAGAAAATAAAATAAATAACAGATAATAAAAAAAAAAAAAAAAAAAAAAAAATGCACAGAAAATAAAATAACAGAGAATAAAATAACAAACTTTAATATATGATTGTATGAATAGTATATAAAGAACAAAATAGAAAAATTGAAAAATTGAAAATTTATTATTATTTTTAAAATTCTTTAAACATTGAAATAGTTATTAAAAATATATAAGTATAGTATAAAATGGTAGAAGTAATTGAAGAAAATACAGAAGAATTTTATAAATAATTAAAGGGTAATTGTAATTTAGAAAAATTATTAGAAATTACAAAAAAAAAAAAAAAAAAAAAAAGTTTATTTTTATATGAACTATTATTCAAACATGACAGTATAAAAAACCATGAATGTGTAATTGAAATAAGTATTTTAGCTAATTAACTATTTATAATATATAATGAAAAACAATATAATAAATTAATTAATATATATAAGGATAAATGTAATCAGAAGCTTGAAATAAAACATCCGGATTATGTATTTAAGTATATTATTATAAATAAATATATAATAGATAAATTATTTAGTGAAAAAGATGAAAAAATATTTTTCCAAATACATTAAGATGTTCGGATTAAATTTGTTTATAAAATCATTATATAGATATAATTATATAGATTATAATTTATTTAATTTATTTAATAGAACAGTTTATAATTGAGATAAACCTAATTTTAGGTTTGAAGTATCAGAATTCTATCATGATAATAAAATATTATTGGAACAAGTATTAAAATCTAAAAATACTGCTAATTATTTCATAGACGAATTAATTGGAACAGGATGTATCAGTATATCATTATTAAAATTTATTTCAGAAAATATTGATGTATCTATTATTAAACATAAACCTTATTATAATTTCGATTTAGCTTTACCTTTTAATATTATAAAAAAAAAGTATAAAAATGAAATTTTAGGACCTAATAAATTATATGTAAAATGTAATGATAAATTTTCTGAAGAATTTATAAATATTTTTTTTTTTTTTTTTTTTTTTTTTCGTAAAATATGTTTTTGTATATCAAATATAAAGTATAAAGTTTTTTTTATTAAGTTTTATAAATTTCACTTTATTCAAATTTAACATTTCAATATAGCGAAAAAAAGAATTCTTTTGATATTAAGTTACACATAAATAAAAATCATATATATATGATAATTAATTCTTGTTTTATTATTTTTTTATTTTTTTCTTTTTTTTTTTTTTTTTTTTTTTTTTAATACTACTTTGACTTCACTAAATAATAATTAAAAAAAAAAAACGAAAAAGAAGATTATCAGCAATTTCATATCATTTAGATAAAAAAAAAAAAATTAATGAATAAAATTATTGAATAAAAAAAAAAAAAAAAATTATTTTCCACTTAATTTAGAAATTATTTAAATTATTATAGGATATTTTTATTTTTCACAATTCTTTATTATGTCTTAAATCATATATTTCTTCTACTCTAAACTTATTTTCTAACTTCACAACTTTTAAATTAATAATTAAATGAAAAGAATTATTCAGAAGTTATTGAAATAAATTATGAAAAACAAAAACATAAGAATTATATTTAGAGTTCTTATTATTAATATTTTTAAGTATTATTTTAAGTGTATAATAAAACCGATAACAAAAAAAAAAAAAAAAAAAAAAAAAAAAAAAAAAAAAAATCATCCTTTTAATTATTGTCTATTTTCTTCGAATATATATTCTCTATAAAGGTTATTTTAATGTTAATTAGTTCATTTTTATCATTATTATATATATATTTCTTTTTAAGTATTTTTTCTTTTTATTTTATTAAAAAAAATTAATAATTTAAAGTTAGAAATTATTTTCTTCATTAAATATATATATATTGAATATTATTGTTTTTTTTTTTTTTTTATTTTGGAGTTTTTCTCTTTTCTTTTTCTTTTTCTTTCTTCCTTTTATTAATAATAATAATAATAATAATAATAATAATAATAATAATAATAATATTATTATTATTATTATTATTATTATTATTATTATTATTATTATAAATGCAATCTTATATTATTATTATAAATACAATCTTTTATTATTGTTATTATTATAAACACAATCTTTTATTATTGTTATTATTATAAATACAATCTTTTATTATTATTATTATTATTATAAATACAATACAATCTTTTTATAATTATTATTATAAATACAATCTATTATTATTATAAATACAATTTATTATTATTATTATTATTATTATTATTATTATTATTAGTATTAGTATTATTAGTATTATTGAAAGATTCAAATATAATTAAAAAGTAATTATTTAGAACTAAAATTGTAATAAATCCAATTAATAAATAAAATAATATAACATAAATACTGTATATGTATATATTGATATTAAGCTAAAATTAAATATTGTTCATTAAAGTATTATAAATATTTTATAATGCTGCTTTATTATGTAATAATTTGTACATAAGAGTATAAAAGAAATATAATTTTATAAACTTAAGAACAAAGGAGTTTTAAATATTATATATTATTTAAATAAATGTATAATATTTAATAAATTGTTATTAACATAAAATTACATATTTTCATTGAGTGCTTATCACTTTATAGAGTGTGACTCCTAAACAAATTAAGAGTCTCAAATAAAAGAGACTAATTTTATTAATTTATATAAATTTATATATTATTAAAACGTTTTAATAATATATGCTTTAATTTTTAACAAATTAAGTATTTTTATTTGATGTCATAGAATGGCTAATAAAAAAAAAGTAATAATAAAAATAAAATTATTATTGAGGAGAGCTTGACTTCCATCGATTCCAACTGAAAATAATGACGATGAATCCATCTCTTCTTATGATGATGAATCTAACGATAAAAGGATCATCATAGTAAATATTATGATAGCATATCAAAATCAGTCTTTGAAATTAAAGATTTTAAATTAAATAAAGAAAATATTTTAGATTGATATGAACCATTAAAAAAAGACATTTAATAGTCAATGATCCTTATAATTATGCTAAATTTTCAGACATGAACAGAAGTCATATAAAATCTGACAATGCTGTTCAATCTATCATACTATCATAATAAAAAAAATAAAATAAGGAATATTAACAAGGATGTAAGACTGTTATAATTAACTTAAAATTAATCAATAACAATTACATTCATATATATTAATGATATAATTAATTTATTTGAGTAATATAAAATTGGATGTAATATGTTAAAAAGAAGTCATCTTGATGAAGAGACAAAACTTTTATACGCATTATACGAATTGGATAAAACTGATATTAATTCACCACCAATTTATAATCATAAAAGTTTCAAAGATTTAATTGAATAAATGCCATGACTTTGTTGAAAGAGTAGAAATCCTAAGGTCGAAAAATACTTTTATAAATGATTTAACGCCATTAGTATAAATAGAAATAAAAAATATATAATAATAAAAATTTTACTAAAAATGTTAATAATAAAAATGAATAACTAATATTACTACTACATATGCAGAACCCAAAGGCCATTCTACTGATTATTGTAAATAATAATTTTTTTATTAAAGAAAATGATATATATTAAATAATAACAACAAAAAGAATTATAAAAAGATTAACAACAAAAATAAAAATTTTTATAAAGGATATAATACAAATAATTATCATTCTAGTAACATAAATAACGAGAATAAAAATAATAATTATAGAATTGATTATAATTAAAATTATGAAAATAGTGATAATAATGAAGATGAAACATACATTGACTTTACTGGAAATATTTCAGTTATTCATAATTGCAATAATATAAAATTTAAAGATAATAATAATAATTCCATACAATGGATTACTGACAGTAATACTAGAATGATAAAAAAAAAAAAAAAAGTTTAACATATAATATAATTAATCTAAAAGATATATCAAAAAAATGAATTAATAAAAATATTATTTATCTAAATATAGGTACATACAATGGCAAATTTAAAAATAATAATTTTATTTTATCTAATGTATATTATGGGACCTATATTAAAAATAATTTAATTTAAACTTATTCCATTCTCAATAATGGATGTATAATAATAATAATGAAACTCGTTAATAACAAAGATCGTTCACAGATATAGAAAAAGGATAAACTATTAGCAAAAAAAAATATATGCAAATGATGAAATTTCATTTGCTTTTGGCATTATATCTCAAAACAATATTATTTTTAATAATTCTATATTAATCATTGACAATAGTTTATAGTATACTCGTTTAGGGCACTTCTATTAGAAAAAAATATTAAACCATATATAATAAAACACACTAAAAAACCTACGGAATTAATTCATTCAGGTGTTGTTGGAAATCTCGAAACCTCTTTTTAATGAATTTAATTATTATGTTGCTTTTTTTGACGATTGTTCTAGAAAATTTTGGGTTGATTTAATTAAAAATGAATTTGATGTTTATATCATTTTTTTGCTAAATTTCACAAGTTCATTACTAATATTACCATGAATAAAATTATTTCTATGAAAACTGATAATAGTACGGAATATATATATATATATATATATATATATATATATATATATAAAATAATTCTTATTAATTACTTAGAATCAAATGGTATTAATTCCATTCTGCTAAACTTTCTTCTAAATTTTAGGATTCTGTCATACTTTGTGCTACTCATTTTTATAATTTAAATCCTCATCAAAGTATTGATAATAAAATTCAGAATGAAATATTATTCAATAAATCAGTGGATATATCTCATCTTAAGGTTTTTGGATGCAAAGCATACTTCTACAATAACTATAAATTTAATAGGTTTGGCAATGATACTAAACCTGGTATTTTCTTGGGATATGCTTCTTATTCATTAGGATATAATATATAAGATATTTTTACCAATTCCATTATTATATCATGAGATGTTTATTTCATTGAAAATATGTTTGGTAGTATTAACACTACTTTCTTTTGTGATAAATATATTTATTTTATTTTATTATTAATTATAAGAATTCTCTAATTGAGGGGTAATATACTAATTCTTATTCTAATAATAATAAGTATTCGCATTTAAACAATCCTTCAAATAACAATAATAGTAATTATAATAATAATAACAATAACTTTAATAATAATAATAATAACAACAACAATAATAGCAACAACAGCAACAACAATAATAATAATAATTATAATAATAATAATTATAATAATAATAACAATAACTTTAATAATAATAATAACAACAACAATAATAGCAACAACAGCAACAACAACAACAACAATAATAATAATAATAATAATAATAATAATAATAATAATAATAATAATAATAATAATAATAATAGTTATAGCAATAATAACAGTAATGTCAATTCAAATGCTAAATAAAAAAACTAAAAATAAAAATAACATTTTAAATCAAAATCAATCATCTGATGAAGAAAGGGGATATTCTAGCAAATCCAATAATGAATCATTAAATAAAAGAATATCTGATTCTTTAAACAAGAAAAGATCCTTTTAACTAAAAATATTTCAGGAATACAAATGACCAAATTTTCAAATTTAATTTAAGATTATAAAAGAAATTTTATTTTATAAATTTAAGAGCGGAGGAGTTTTAAAAAATTTTGTTAATACTATTTAAATAAATAAATTAATATTAAATAAATCGTTATTGCCATAAAATTTCTTATTTCTATTGGATATTTATCTCTTCGGAATTTGACTCCTTAAAATATATATTTATATTTTTTATTTTTATAAATCTGTTTTTTTATTATATAAAAGATTAAATTTATACATTAAAATATAATAATAAATAAAAGTTAAAAAAAAAAAAAAAAAGTTTTTATGATAAAATAAAAATTTTATATGAAATAATATCTTTAAGGACATAAAATTCTTAAATTATTACATGGAAATTCATTTAAAGTCCTAAATCTAAAAAGAATTTAAAATATTTAATCTAATTATAATAAAATTTTTTTTTTTCTGTTCATAAAGCATTTTATATGACTCTGTTTCTTTCTATTATTTTGTATCTTTATATATAAAAAATACTAATCTTTCTATAAATATAGAGTTTTTTTTTTATTTTATTTTATTTTATTCAATCTGTACTTTATATTCATATTTCAACTATTTATTTTATTTTATTTTATTTTATTTTATTTTATTTTATTTTATTTTATTTTATTTTATTTTATTTTATTTTATTTTATTTTATTTTATTTTATTTTATTTTATTTTATTTTATTTTATTTTATTTTATTCAATCTGTACTTCATATTTATATTTCAACTATTTATTTTATTTTATTTTATTTTATTTTATTTTATTTTATTTTATTTTATTTTATTTTATTCAATCTGTACTTTATATTCATATTTCAACTATTTATTTTATTTTATTTTATTTTATTTTATTTTATTTTATTTTATATTTCTTTTTTTTTTTTTTTTATTGATCTTAATAAATCAATTAGTTCGCATCTTCTCACCATTCATTTTAAATATATTATTCATTGTTTTCTATAATATTTTAAAATTTCACGTTTTTTTATTTTTAATAAAAATTTTTTTTATCTTTTATTTCATTAAGTATATAATATATTGTAATATATTATAACAAATTAAATAATATATTTGAAATTAAAGTTTAATTGAGAATCTGAAAAAAAAAATTAAAAAAAAAAATAATAATAAATTGATATAAAAACTAATAAGGAAATAAAATTAGATATAATAATAAAAAATAATAATATATTTTACCTTGATAAAAAATTATAAAAATAAATTCATACATATAGGAAAAAAATATTTTACGTATTATTAAAAATGTTTATTATAAAAATGCAAAGGACCCTTGAATATTAATTATATTTATAATTATGTATTTATACACTAATATACACTAAACAAGTAATAGATAAACAACTAATAATAATTAATTTATTTCTCTTTTTCTTTTTTTCTGTATTGATTAATACTTAAAAATATTTTTTTCTATCTTTTTTTTTTAATCAGTTAACTTAATATCATACATTATCAATATCAACGCCACTATCAATTATATTTTTAGTTATTAATATAAATATTCAACATATATTGATACATATTAAATGTATACTACGATTACGAATACTTTTCAATAGATTAAAATTATCTATTTTTGGATTTAAAATAGTTTAATTTATATTAAAATTTATAAACAATCTTAATAAAGCCATGACATCTTAAATTACTAAAAAAAGATTTATATATGAAATAAACAAATAAACAAATATATAAATAATAATTAATAATAAATAATAAATAATGAATAATAAATAATAAATAATGAATATATAAATAATAAATAAATAAATAATAAATAAATAAATAATAAATAATAAATAATAAATAATAAATAATGAATATATAAATTGTAAATAATAAATAATAAATAATTGAATAATAAATAATAAATAATAAATAATAAATAATAAATAATAAATAATAAATAATAATAAATAATAAATAATGAATAATAAATAATAAATAATGAATATATAAATTGTAAATAATAAATAATAAATAATTGAATAATAATAAATAATAAATAATAAATAATTGAATAATAAATAATAAATAATAAATAATAAATATTTGAATAATGAATAATAAATAATAAATAATAAATAATAAATAATAAATAATAAATAATAAATAATAAATAATAAATAATAAATAATAAATAATAAATAATTGAATAATTGAATAATAATAAATAAAGTTAAAATGTAGTAAATAAAAAAAAAAAAAGATGAAACGCCTACTGCTTTGTTTATATTTAATATATAAAAATATATATTTCTTTGTAATATCAATATAAAGCCTCAGTAATAAAAGTAAAAAATTATAATTCCATAATTTTTTTTTTATTTTTTTTTTATTTATTTTTTTCTTATTTTGTTATTATTTTATTTATTAAAATTAATCATTTTTAATATTAATTATTAAAATTTCCTTTTTTAAGCAAAAAAAATACATATGTATATAAAATATAAATGATACAAATAAACAAACATGAATAAAAATAGACCAAACAGATGAAAGCAAATAAATACAAAATGAAACAAGTACATATATAAAATTACCATAAAAAGCTTTCTTTTAAAGAATCACCTTATCGATTACTTATAATCTATCCCATCAAGTAACTAAACATAATATTATATATAATAATATCAATCAATATATTTTATACCAAATATATTCTTTAATGAAATATGTATTTATAAACATTATTTAATTCTTTTAACTATTTTTTTTAATAATAATATAGTTCTCTTTTTATCAATATATTAAAAGAATTGGGTTAATAGTTAGTAAACGATTGATAATTAGTAGTATGATTTCTGGTATTTTCATGCTTTTATTAAATTTTAATATTTTATAAATATATTTTATTTTTAAAAAAAAATTTTTTTTGAAAAGTATAGTTTCTAAATTGGAAACCTTAAAAAAAGAAAGTTAAAAGGTCTCTCAAAACAAATTATTTTTAAGAGAAAAAAATTTATTAAAATAAATATTTCAATAATATTTTATTTATTTTATTTATATAATTATTTATATAGTCATTTAATAGTTTAAATATCTAAATAAATTATTGAATATTTAAATAAAAATTTATTATATTTATTATTCATATATATTTTATATATAATTTTCTATTATTTATAATCATTTTCTATTATTATTATTTATAATCAAAGTATTTTTTTTTTATTTTTTTTTTTTTTTTTTTTTTTTTTTGCAGATGATTATAATATGAAAATTTTTAATTTATAATTTAAATATTATTATTTATTATTTATTATTTATTATTTATTATTTATTATTTATTATTTATTATTTATTTATTATTTATTATTCCATTATTATTTATTATTTATTATTTATTATTTATTATTCCATTATTTATTATTTATTATTTATTATTATTTATTATTTATTATTTATTATTTATTATTTATTATTTATTATTTATTATTTATTATTTATTATTCTATTATTTATTATTTATTATTTATTATTTATTATTTATTTATTTATTTATTATTTATTTATTTATTATTTATTTATTTATTATTTATTTATTTATTATTTATTTATTATTTATTTATTTATTATTTATTTATTTATTATTTATTTATTATTTATTTATTTATTTATTATTTATTAATAAATAAATACTCTTTATATTATTTATTATTTATTATTATTTATTATTTATTATTGTAATATTTTTTTATAGGTGATTATATTATGAAGTGTATTAAATGATTTTATTATTGCAAAATACTATACAAATTAACCATAAAATTAAAATGAAATGAAATAGAGAATGAGGTATAATAGTAAATTATGAAATTAAGAATGAGGTATAAAAAGAAGAGCATAACTGAAAGGTATATAAAAAGTACATAATAAGTTATTCATTGTTATTTTTTATTATAAAAACTCAAAATTTAAAATTAAGAAAAAAAAAATTCGATAATTTAAATATTAATTTATTTATCAAAGACTATTATAATATATTGGATTTGTATTAATCACTAATAATGCAATAGTTTTATTTAATATAAAACATGTATGTTTTAATATATTATATTCATTAAAAATATCGAATGATTTAAAAAAAAAAATAATAATAATAAAAATAATTATAATAGTATATTTATTAATATATATTTGAATATTTTAATGATTATTTATTTTTTATATAATATTTATTTTTTATATATTATTTGTTATTTATATTATATTTATTTTTTATATATTATTTGTTATTTATATAATATTTTATATCTATTTGAATAATATTTAATATTTATGAATATAAAATTATTATCATGAACAGATGAACAAATGAAAATAAAAAATAGTATATATTATATATAAAGCAATTTATTTATCATTAATGAATATCCAAAGAATAAATTAACAAAATATATTTAATATTTAATATTTAATAAATATTTATATATAATATTTATATAACTTTTAATATAATAAAATTGAATAATAATAAAATAAAATAGTAAAAAAAATTATTATTATTATTATTATCATTTAATTAATACAGAAAAAATATTCAATTTCTAATAATAAAATGAGAGTAATAAAAGATTATATTTATAGTAATAATAATAATATTAATATTAATAATAATAATAATTATTTTTTATTCTAAATTCTTAATTAGTACTTTAATAGAATAGAGTCCTCAAAAAAAAATTTTTTTTTTTTTTAAATAATTCTTCTCTAGTTTATATGCTATAAATTTTTATGTATTAAGAGATATTTTTTAAATTGCACTTTAAAAATCATTCTTAGTATTCTGCTTATTTAATATAAAATCTTATATAATATAAACTAATTAATTATTATTTTTTTAATTTTATTTTATTAATTTTATTTCATAACTAATTTTATTTTATTAATTTTATTTCATAATAAATTATTAGTATGACATATATATTAAAAAATTTAATATTTTAAAATATTTAATTATTTTTTAATATTATTAATAATATTATTATTAATTATTTAATATTTAAAATTTAATATTTAATATTGAATTTGGTAATAAAAAAATTTTTTATTTTTATTATTATTAATAATATTTTTTTTTTTTTTAATTTTTTTTTTTTTTTTTTTTTTTTTTAAAGAACTCTCTGATTATTAATCGACAATTTAATGTCGAATATCAAAAAAGGTTATTCATTAAAAAAAAGGAAAATTAAAAGAAAAGAAATATTTTGATATACTTTTTTTTATTCATTATTTAATTAATATAAAATCAACATAATATTCTTTAAATACTTCTTATTTTAAGTAATTATATTAATTGAAATTTTTATTAATATTTATAAATAATAAAAGAATGACCTTTTAAAAGTAAGAATGAAAAAGAAAAAATTTGATTTGATTTAAAAATTATTTAAACTTATTTAAATATTTTATTAAGTACTCATTATATTAAATTTCCATATTTATTTTTATTCACTTATTTTTTTTTATTTTATTTTATAAATTAAACACTATTGTTCCATATAATATTAACACTATTTTTTTATTCATTTTAATGACAATTAATAATTACTATCCATCTTAACATCATTTAATAATTATTATAATAATAACATTAATGACAATAGCAAGCATCATTTATAAAAACCAACAATAAAAGGGAGAAATATATTTTATTATTAATTCTCAGATTTTATTTAAGGAATAGAATTTTTGTCGAATAAAATTTAACAAGAAACAAAATATCACTAAACATTTTTTTTTTTTTTTTTTTTTTTTTTAAGCTTTTATTGCCATATGAATTTATCAATTATTATTATTATTATTGAATACTAAATTAAAACATAAAGTTATAATTATCTTAAAATATAATTTATTCACACTCAGTGTCGTTTTTTTGAAACAAATTATTGTTAAAATCATTGTAAAACACAAAAATAGTAATAGTAATATAAAATAATGTATTAACAGTAAAATAAAATAAAAAAAAGAAGTTTTTAATCAATAAATATTGTAAAATATAAATATATATTAAAAGTTTATTTTGCTAAATAATTTAGCTCACAATGCTCAAATAATCTATTAAAGTTATCATTAACCTTATTTTAATTTTTTTTTTTTTTTTTTTATTTAAAAGTAATATATCAATATCAGTAATACATAAATATATATTACAAAAAAAAAAAAAAAAAAAAAAAAAAAAAAAAAAACTATATATGACGTATATGATAGGGATTTTATAATTTTAGAAGTTAATTTTTATTCACAAAATTTAATTTTAATAAAGATTTTTTTTTTTTTTTTTTTTTTTTTCGTATATTCATAAATTATATACAGTATTTTTATTTTAATCAATTCTTAGACAAATACCCTCATTTTTTTTTTTTTTTTCTATCTTTTTTTATAAAGAAAAAAGAAAGAGTAAAAAATTATATTTATATAATATTCATTAAATAAAAATATTTTAATACATGAATGAAGTAATAATAGTTATAGAAAAACATATTTATTATCAAAATTTATTATTTATAACATAAACTTATATATATATATATATATATAAAGAAAAAGAGGTAATATATATATTATAGTAACACTTTATATTTTATATAATCTGTATATGTACTATTTATTAAATATATTTACATATATTTTTTTTTTTATTTATATCAAATAATTACATATATGGTCACTAAAATTATAATATGATATATACATGTATATATTTAATATCATTTAAATTAAAAATTTTATTTATGGACAAAAAAACAAAAAACAAAACAAAAAAAAAAAAAAAAAAAAAAAAAAAAAAAAAAAAAAAGAACGTTAATTGTTTTTATAATAAATAAATATTTGAAAATCATATATCTTTTTATATATACTTTAAATAGTTTCAGAAATGACACATAGACGCTCTTTATCCGATGCAGATATTTTAACTAAGAATTCTTCAAAAATTAATTCTAATCATGGCGGTCCAATGCCACCAATAGAGACACAGTATAACAGAGATAAGGATGGTATGCTGAAACCTAGAAAGATTATAGGAGATTACCGATTAGCAAAGACCATAGGTCAGGGAAGTATGGGAAAAGTAAAAATTGCTATTCATCAAAAAACTGGTGAAAAAGTATGTATATTGAAAACAGTTATAAAAAAAAAAAAAAAATCTTTTTTTAACCTTTTCATTTAGATATAAAATTAATTTTCATTAAGCTTAAGATATATATTTGTAGAAATAGAATATTAATTTTTATAATTATTAATAATGAAATTAGATTAAAAATATGAATGATACAGTAAAATCATATTATTTAAAATATTTACTAATTTTATATTTTATTATTTTACAATAATAATAGTAAAAATGAAATATAAAATAATTAATTGTTTATATTAATTTTTTTTTTTTTAAAAAAAAAAAAAGAAGAATATAAAATAATTTTTTCCTTTAATATAAATATTGGATAAAGTAGATATTTTTTATTGTACATTTTTAGGTTCTAATTTTTATTTATTATTTAATTTAATAATAATGGTTATGAATTTTTTTTTTTTGTTTTTGTAGAGAGCTTGTAAAATTATGCCTAGGCCATGTTATAAGGCAAGAGATAGTAACAATGTATTAGTTGAACCAACAGATGAACCAATTATTATTGATTCTTCAACTTCATTAGATCAATTTCCAGAACTTTATCCTAAAGCGACGGCAAATGCTCAAGAGATTAAAGAAAATAGAATACTGAGAGAAGCTGCAATTGTTTTATTATTACATCATCCTTATATTGCATTTATGGATAAATTTGTAATTTGGGATAATTATTATTATTTCTTTTTTGAATATGTAAATGGAGGACAAATGTTAGATTATATCATTAGTCATGGTCGTTTGAAGGAACATCATGCTCGTAAATTTATTCGAGAAATTATATCTGCAGTTGGTAAGTTTAAAACAAATAAATAAATAAAAAAAATAAATAAATAATAATAATAAAATAAAATAAAATAATATAATATAATATAATATAATATATTAAAATTGAAATAATTAACATATATAATAAAATAATATTTTTATAATAGAAATAATAATAATACTAATAATGATAATAATTTTTTTCATTAATATATATATTAATATTAACTATTATCATCATCATTTATTATCTATTCATTATAAAATTATAAAATACAAAAAAAAGACTATTGTCACCATAATTCAATTGTTCATAGAGTAATATGAATTTAATATACTATAAGAATATCAAATAAAATAATAAAAATATAATACATTAAAAGACTAAGCCAATTAAAAATTTTTATATATATGTATATATTTAATATATAACTTATTTTTATTAATTAATAATTCATAATTAGGATTTAAAAATTGAAAATGTTTTAATTGATAAAAATGGTGAAATAAAGTTAATTGATTTTGGTCTTTCAAATTTATATGATACAAATAGTCAATTAAAGACATTTTGTGGTAGTTTATATTTTGCTGGTAAGTGGATCATCAAATAAATAAATAAATAAATAAAAAATTCTTCAAAATTAATTTATATTTTAAATTATTAATTTTTTTTTTTTTTTTTTTTTTTTTTTTTTTTTTTTTTTAAATATATATATTATACATAATTTAAATATATGTGTTTACAAATTAAATAAAATTTATTATATATATATATATATAATATCACTTATATTAATAAAAATAATAATAATAAAAAAAATAAAATTTTTTCTTTCTTTATTTTTCATCAAAATATATTTTTATGATTAGCCCCAGAATTATTAAATGCAAAAGAATATATTGGACCAGAAGTAGATATATGGAGTATGGTAAGTAATTAAAAAGTTTTTTTTAAAAAAAAAAAAAAATAGTTATTATTTTTATTATTATTATAATTATATTCTTTTATATATATATATACTATAATTAATGATTTTTTTTTATTGTTACTATTTTTATGTATAAAAAAATTTTTTTTTTTTTTTATAAAGGGTATTATTTTATATGTATTAGTATGTGGTAAAGTTCCATTTGATGATGAAAGTATGCCTGTATTATATCAAAAAATTAAAGCAGGAAAAGTGGAATATCCACATTATTTATCAATTGGTAAATTTAAAGACATTTATTTTCATTAAATTAGTATACATATATTCATCTATATATATATATAAAGTTTAATCATTATATTTGTTAACTATAACTTATGTTAAATTTTATTATTATAATCTTTTACAATTTTATTTTTACTTTTTTTTTTTTTTTTTTTTTTTTTATTTTATTATTTTTAAATAAAATATTAATAATTATAATATCATAATTATTTTAGAATGTATTGATTTATTATCACAAATGTTGAAAGTGGATTCAAAAGAAAGAATAAGTATGGATAAAATAAAATCACATCCATGGATTATAAAAGGTTATGATGCTCCTTTAAATAATTATTTATTACCAAGAGCTCCACTGAGTATACCATTAGATATGCGTGTAATAAATAATATGAAAGGTTTTGGATTTGGTACCCCAGAAGAAATTAGTAATATAATTGAACAGTCCTTAAATTCAACAATAACAAAAGATACAGAAAACTTTAAATTTTTAAATATTATACGAAAACGTAATAGAAAATCAAGTGGAATAAATAATCGTAGTGGTAGTATAAAAAGTATAACACGATCTTTTTCAAATTCTTCAAGTTTAAGTAATTCCTTTTCGACGGATGATGAAAGTCAAACTACAAAGCATATTCTCCCTATTGTGAGTATTTATTATTTAGTATCAGAGAAATTAGAACGTATAGAAAAATATAAAATTTCCATGGAAATGCAAAATCAAACTGCCGCTTTACATCATGCTAATCAATTAAATAATTATAAGAATCATGAACTCACTGACGCTGTTATTCGTGATGGTATTGTTCAGAATAATGACAGTAACACAACGGCCGTTTCTACTACCAATGAAACGGATACCCCAACTATACCGGCTAACATTGATTCAAATAATACCAATACTACGGTGGTTACGGTCAATACGACTTCCCTCGATGATTCTCATTATCATCCAAGTCCTGTGGCTGCCATAAAGGTAGAAACTGGACCGTCTCCTACCAGACCTATTGATATTGAACGTCGTAATGAAAATATTAAATTTGAAATTTCACCTACTTCTTCATCGGAAGATTCCATTAATCATTATACCGAACATATTGCTCAAACCTTAGAATCTAAGGAGGATGAATATATTAAAATGGATTCTGATGTAATTTTAGATTCTAGTATTGTAGAATCGTTAGATAATTATACTTCTTATAGTAATACTAATAATTCTAATCAAAGGAAGGATGGTAAAGAGAATTATACCTATGATTCTAATCATGATCAACGTCATCGTCATACCCATAGTCATAATCATAATCAAAATCAATATTCTAATAATGAAATTGCTATTCTCAATACCACTAGTACGAAGGACTCAGGTGAATTAATAAAATTACAACCTCCACCATCTCATCCTACAGAATCATCACCACAAACACAGCAACAACAACAATTACAACAACAGCATCTTTCAAAAGAATCATTAAACAATAATAGTGAACATACTTCACCACTCACTTCAAGAAGATCCCTTTCATCTCCAAGTCCTATTAAATTTATTTCTATGAATAAAAATAATAAAAGAAAAAGTAGTGCAAATCCAAGTCCTGCGTCAAAAAGTATCAAAAGTAATTCTAACACAAATTCACAAACTATCATTAATGATAATAATAATAATAATAATAATAATAATGAAGAAGAAGAAGAAGAAGAAGAAAGAGAAGAAGAAAGTAATACCTCTATCTTAAAGGATAAAAATTCTAGTAGTAATAACAATGAAAGAAGACCTTTGAAAAATTTCATTAAATCAAAAAGTAAACTCTATCGAAGTCTTACAAGTGGTAGGATCAGTAGTAGAAATAGTAATAATCGAAAAAATAAGGAACTTAAATCAAAAAAATCATTGAATTTAGAAGTAAATGGTATCACCTCATATCCTGATACTGAAAATCAGAAGCCAATGAATACAATGAATCCTCCATCTGAAAATCAATTGCTTCCTATTTCAAAGATTGCTGCTAGACCAAGAGCGATCTCTGCCTCTATGGTACGTCCTAATATGACACAATATCAAGATCCAATGGAGATGTCTTTTGCCTTAAATTCTTATAATCCTAATGTAAGAGATCTCGCATGTCATTCAATGATTGTTCCAAAGGAAGAAAATAGTAATAATAATGAAACTTCTCGTCGTAAATCTTTTTCAAATTTACGTAGATTTAGTTTTGTTATTGGTAAAACGTTTGGTAAAGGAAATAATAATAATAATAATAATAATACCTCCAATGGTTCTTCAAATCTCTTAGATAATATGAATAGTACAAGTAGTCAAAGTTTAAAATCTAATTATTCTGGTTATTATGTTTCATCTAATTCTATTCGTAATTTAGAAGTTCCTAAACTAGGTAGTGGGGATTTACGAGACACTCGAAATTATGGGTTTAATAATCGTCAATCTCTTCATCATCCAATATCCTTTGAACAAATAAAATTAGGTCATCGTCGTCGTCCAAGTCAAGAAAGTGCCAGTGATATTTCCTTAACGGATATGTTGACAACTTCACCCTTTCAATTTAAAGTACCACTTACCTTGGGTCGTGCAGACCAACATATTAAAAATGTTAATCTTAAAGGACTTTTCAGTGTAAATAATACATCTACTCAAAATCCTTCAGAAATACGTTATTCCATCATTTCCACCTTGATAAAGTTTGGTTTATTTTATGTAGAAATGCCAGGATTTTTCCAATGTGAATATACTTCCGATATTGCTACTTTAAATACTAATTCTTTTCAATCAATTGATGGCTCCTCTTCTTTTATTAGTAGTTATAGTCTTGATACAGAAGCTTTTAATCAAGAATTAGAAAAATCTAACCTCAGTATAAATAATCCCAACACTTATAGCAATGGTGGCCACGATGGTAATCATCGTGGTAACGATACAAACACCAAAAATACTCGTAAACTTCATTCTAAAAGTTTTATTAATATTTTTTCTGGTAAATTTGGAAAACCGGTATGGAAAAAACCATCAAATCCAAATACGAGTATGACTACCATGGATGGTTCAATGATGATCGTCCCTCCAATGAATTCCTTTAGTAATAATACTAGTATGACAACCATTGATCCTAGTCAAACATTTACTGTCACTTCACCAGATGGATCCATTAAAAAAGTGAACAAAAGTAAAAGTATAGCCAATATTAAATATAATCGTAAATTGAATAATAATCACAATAATAATTATAATCAAAATCATAGTAACTGTAATAGCAATGAAATTAATATTAATACTAATGGTAATTCTAATAGTAATTCTAATGATAATACTAATGGTAATAATAATAGTAATAATAATAGTAATAATAGTAATAATAGTAATAGCAGTAGTAGTAATAAATATTTAAAACCACGACTTCACTTGAAAAAAAGTTTACGTCAGAGCATGCGTTTAAAACTAAAATCAAAATCGAAATCAAAATCAAAATCAAAATCAGATACCAATACTAATACTAATGTCAGTACTAATACTAGTTCTAATAATAATTTAAGCGTGGAAGCGATAACGGATGGGGAATCAGAAAGTATCAAAAGTTTAAGTGAAAATGAAACAAATAATGATAACAACTCTATTCATACCAGTACGCATACCAGTACTCGTTCTAATACAAATTCAAATACAAATTCTAATTCTATACATAATTTAAGTATAAGTTTTAATTCAAAGTTGAATTTAAAAATAAAAGAAAAAATAAAGTCTAGAATAAAGAATAGAAAAGAAAAATTAGAAAATAAAAATAATATATCAACTACAACTTCTACCGCTACTAATTCAAATGATAATTCTAATACTAATTCTAATTCTAATTCTAATTCTAATTCTAATTCTAATTCTAATTCTAATTCTAATTCAAATTCTGTTTTTTCATTAAATCATTCTCAACCTCAATCTCAACCTCAATCTCATTCTCATTCTCAGTATCAACTTCAATCTCAACTTCAATCACATTCTCAACCTCAATCACATACTCAATCAAAGAATCCATCAAGATCTTCTATTATTAATCCTTCAGGTCCTATATCATCTTCTACCTCATCACAACTTTTAAGTCCTCCTGCCTCCCATCAAAATTATTCATCATTTTCATCATCACAAGAAAATTCATATTCAAGTATTGGTTTATATGAAAATGATAATGTGATGAATTTTATACCAGGAAGTAGTAGTTCAAGTCATCAAAATTTAAAATATCCACAAATGGCTCTTCGACAAGATTATATGGAAATGACAAAAGGTATGAATAGTCTCTCTCTAGGTTCCATTGATCCATCAAAATACAATCATGTAGCATTAAATCGTAAAACTTCTCAAAATCAAATTAATAATGAAGGTCTTCGAATACCAATCTCTTGTAACAATCAAATGATGACCAATGATCATAGTAATACGAAGGACAGTAGTAGCAATAACAGTAATATCAACATTAACAACAATAATAACATTAATAATAACAATGGCAACAATGATAGTAACAACAACAACAACAATAATAATAATAATACAAATAATCTAGAAATAAATTCTTCTAATAATAGAATATTAAATATTTTAGATGATACCTATGGAGATTACTCTTCTATGGATAATCTTAATACCAGTTTAGTGGAAGCTCCTTCCTATATTACTATAGAACCTCCAACACCTGTTGTTTCACCAAAATTGATTAATAATGAAAGTGTACAAGAAACAGCAACAAATGTTACAACTGCAGGTAATATGAATAATAGTAATGGTAATACTACTATACCAACAATTACAGCTAATCTTATTCATGAAAATGAGGATGGAAGTAGCATAAATGAATCCTCTATGCTTTCACTTAACTATTCAATGGGTAATAGTGGTCCTACAGTGATTACAAATAACACGACCCCTTCGAATGCTTCAAATGGTCCATCCAATAATTCCATGAAAAGATTATCACCTAGCTCTTCTTTCAATTTAAATTCCATATTTAAACAACAACAAGGATTAAATCAAACCATACGTTTTGAAATTACTATTGTACGTATTCCATGGCTTAATTTACATGGTATTCAATTTAGAAGAATTTCTGGAAATCTTTGGAAATATAAAAAAATATGTTTGGCTATCTTGAAGGAATTAAAACTTTAAAAAAAATATATATATATATAAATTTTATATATTAAAAAAAAAAAAAAAAAAAAAAAAAAAAAAAAAAAAAAAAAAAAAAGAGAGAATAAGGACAGGAAGAGGAAGAGAAGAAAAGAAAAGAAAAATAGTAATAATATATAAATTAATTAATAAATAAAGAAACCAAAAATAAATTAAAGTAAAATAATAGGGTATTATTTTACTTTTTTTTTATTTTATTTTATTTTTTTATTTAGCGTTATTTTTTATTTATATATATAATATATATATATTTTATTATAATTTTTACTTTTACTATTATAATATCTTATATATATATTAAAAAAAATATTAATATATTTTTTTATTTAACATAATTTTTTTTTTAACATTATTATTTTAATTATTTTTTAAATTTATATATGTGTATGTTTATTATTATTTATTTATAAATTTATTAATTATTTATCTATTTATATATATATATATATTATTTATTAGTTTATATTATTAGAGAAATAATAATAATAATAATAATAATAATAATAATAATAATAATAAAAGAAAAAACTTTTTTTTTTTTTTATTATTAGTATTTTATTAATTTCATTAATTATTAGTCAATCACAAATTATCATTACCTCATTTTTAAATCGTTAGTTTATTTTTATTTTTTTTTTTTTTTTTATTTTTTATTTTATTTTTTATATTTTTATATTTTTATTATTTTTTTGATTTAAAGCGACCAACGAAACAAAAAAAAAAAAAAAATTAACAAAAAAAAAAAAAAAAAAATAAATTAAAAAAAAAAATAATAATAATAATAATAATAAAATATATGTAATTTATATATATATAAATATATTAAGAAAAAAGACAGAAAAAAAAAAAAATTTACATTTCTTTTTTTTTTTATACATTATCAAAAAATTTTACGATTAATAAAAAAAATAAAAATAAAAATAAAAAAAAAAAAAAAATTAAAATATTAAATATTAATTCAAATTAATTATTACAATAAAAAAAAAAAAAAAAAAAAAAAAAAAAAAAAAATTATTTCTTTTTTTTTTTTTTATTATTATTATAAAAATAAGATATATACAAATTCATAATTACAAAAAAGTAATAATGCAAATTTTTACTATCAATGTTAAAGTTTTTTATGAATATTAATTTTTATTTTACAATAAGCTTTTTTCAAGAAGAAAAGAAATAAAATTACTAATACCTTTTCAAAAAAAAAAAAAAAAAAAAAAAAAAATTATTTAATTTTAATAATATTTTATTAAAAATTAAAAAGAAAAAAAAAAAAAATGAATTATTGAATTTTAATAATATTTTAAATAGAAAAAAACAACAAAGAAAATAAACGAAAACTTTATAAAAAATAAAATAAATGATCATGTTATTCAAAATTCATCCAGTAAACATAACCTATATGAATTTATTCTAAGAGAAATAATGGCATCATGTTTTTTTTTTTTTTTTTTTTTTTTTTTTTTTTTTTTTTTTTTGCCCTATAAATTCGAACTAGACCATTTATTTTTTTTTTTTTTTTTTTTTTCTGGGGATGTTTTTAAAAAAACCATCAGGAGATGTCTATTTTAATTTTTTTTTTTTTTTTATGGGGATGTTTTTAAAAAAACCATCAGGAGATGTCTATTTTAATTTTTTTTTTTATGGTGATTATGGTGATGTTGTTAAAAATAACCATCAGGAGATGTCTATTTTATTTTATTTTTTTTTTTTTTTTTGTGGGGATGTTAAATATTTCCTAATGAATAATGAACAGCCCCCCCCCTCCAAAAAAAAAAAAAAAAAAAAAAAAAAAAAAAAGGAAATCTATATTTATTAAGAGTATCTTATCTATTTATCTTTATTCCTATTCCTATTCCTATTCCTATTCAATTATTATCATTTAATTAATGAATTTTAACAGGAATTGAATAGTAGGAATTGAATAGTAGGAATTGAATAGTAGGAATTGAGAAATTATGGATACCTAATAATAAAGGCCATACCTGGCCTATCAAAGGGATTTTCATGTCTTCCCATCTCCCCATTATTCTGTAATGATTGAGAAATGGAAATGGATAGGAATTTAGAGAAAAAGAATTTCAGGAATGAACTAATTAACCGACTTCTTAAAGGACAAATACGAATAGAATTAAAAATTGAATTTAAAATTAGTTTAAGTCCATCAAATATTTTTTTTTTTTTTTTTGAGAATCTTTATCCATTAATATTCTAGCTAATAAAGAGGTTAAAAAATTGAATATTCAATAAAAAAAAAAAAAAAAGGATAAGCATAGAGAAGACGATCAGGAATAGGAATAATGGGTTCAGAAGAATACCTGATTTCTATTATTAATTTATTAATTTATTATTTTATACTGTTAAAAATTTGCGAATCCATAAAGTAAATCTTTCAATTTATTATTTTTTTAACAGGTGAAGTGTTGTGTAATCATATAAATAACCATTAAATAATCCGTATTATTATTATAGTTAATGCTTAAAATGAAAATGCATATATGCTGTATGATTAACTCTACCCTGTTTATTTCAATAATATATGTAAAATGCCATCGTTAACCTCTTATGAATATATATTATAGCATAGTTTATACAGCATATATGCATATTGACATAATATCGTTTATATAATATTAATATATATGCGATTATTGTATATTTGTATTTGAATGCCAATATATGCTGATATCTATCTATATATATATATGTATATAGTCGACATATCAAAATAAAAACTAAGTGATTTTTAAAAAATAAAAATAAAAATAAAAAAAAAAAAATTAGTAAATGAAGTTAAAAAAATAAAAAAATAAAAAATAAAAAATAAATAAAAATAAATTCTTTACTATGATCTTATATTTTGAGATATATATATATACCCATATACCCATATATTTTTTTACATTATATTTATTTCATTTAGACTTCTAACCTAATGGAAAAAAAAAATTTTTTTTTTTTTTTTTTTTTGCATAAAATTGGGTTTTTAATTTTGTATGATTCTCTATCGATGTCTAAAATATACTTTGTCATTATAATTATGAGTGAATAAATGAAATTAATAATAATAGTAAATTATTATTTATAAAAAAAAAAAGTACCATAGCATAATTACATTAATCATCCAAATAAAAAAATAATAATAATAATAATAATAAATAATAAATAATAAATAAAATAATATTTTAATTAATCATAAGAAATATAATGTAATAAAGAATAAATAAAAAGATAAGTTCAAAAAAAAAAAAAAAAAAAAAAAAAAATTCGGTATGATGTATTTCTATGGATAGTAATATTGATCAACATTTAAATCTAAAATAATAAAAAAAAGTTAATATCTTTAAAAAAATAAGAAAAATAGTGTGGTTATCACACTAATCTATATAACTAAAACTCTCTCCCTGAAAAAAAAAAAAAAAAAAAAAAAAAGAAAGATGCTCAATTAAGTGAATTACTCTCTCTAGATTCTGTAAGCCGAACTGAACTATTAGTATTTTGTGTTTGTTTGAAGTATATTATATAATATAATATATATTATAAAATAGGACTACTACTACTAAAATAGTATGGTTCCTAAGCCATATGGGATAAACGACATCAACATACTCTTTTAGTATTGAAGAATTACTAATTAAATTGATCAAAAAAAAAAAAAAAAAAAAGTTAACTCAAGAGACCTACTAATGATGATAGGTATTGTTTTATGGTAAAGATAACGTAGTAAGCCTCAACAATCTAAGGGAACAGTAGACCTCTCTTCCCCTTTCTCAGTGAACTTGTTTAAAGAATTTGTTCACTTAAAATGTCTCTATTCCTTCCCTAGTAGTATCGAATAGCAACTGTAATAAGTAAATAGTAAATAGGACCCCCAAAAAAAAAAAAAAAAATTATTGCTTCTGCTGTAATATTTGGGTTTTTTTTTTTTTTTTCCATCATCAACACCTCGGTACCAGGGGGAATTAAAGATGATCTTCCCTTAGTGGAATTTTCCCATAGTTAGGGTGATAAGACCCTGAAAGGGGATTAAATAATAAATTTAATTAATTAAACATATATATATATATTGTAAAACGTAAAACTAATTTTTTTTTTTTTTTTTTTTTTTTTAGACTTAGAGAAAAACTTTATTTAATTTATAATAATAATAAAATTACATGATTTTAAAGGAAAAAAAAAAAAAATAAAATACATGAAATAAAATATTATATATTATTAAATTATAAAAGTGCGTTAGAAGCAATAGCCTCTAATTTTTCCCATTCCTCGATAATAACACCACGTCCATTATTGTGAGTAATAATTTCAGTATTAGTGTTATCAATCGAATCTGTATCTGTCATTTCACCAGGAGGTGAAAATCCATGCCTTATCATTTCGACGTCGACGCTCTTGGCAACGGCAGATTCAATGGAATACCATTTCATCATCAAACTAAAAGATCGACAAATTAATGGTATTGCATTTGTTAAAAACACCGCAATCCCCACAAAATACGGAACAGTTGACGAAGTTGAACTTTGTTTAAAAATATTGTCAACTAATTGTCTTTGTTCCCCATCATTAACTTTAATTTTTGAATATATTGAACGCCCACCAAGAAGAGCACTCAATATATAATAATAAATATTATTATTATAATCCTTTTCTGAATCTAAAGAAACATCCAAGGATTTTTGTTCAGTTATCATTGCAAACTTCAAAAAGAGATCATCTAGAAAAGGTAAAGATTTATTTCTGTAATTTTCCAATTCTTTACAGGCAAAGATCCAGTGAGAAAATCTAGGTACACTAACACCACAACAAGGGCAACAATTAGGGCAATCTTCTGAGACGATTTTTCTTTTAATGGAAATACTAATGTCAAATTTAAAGCCACACCTAATTCAAGAAATCCAAAAGAATCCCAACTGATACTTAGGATATTGAAATGTTAAGTTTCTGATTTCTGAAATAAATCCAAAATCATTCTCCTTGTAAATAATTGCTTTTTTAGCTTTTGAGGGTTTGAAGACATCTCTTTCCCAATAAAACTTTTTTTTTTTTCACTTGTTTTCTTACCATTTAATTTCTTATCCAAAGTCCTTGATTCTTTAGTCCATGAGTAATGTGACATAGTAGGAATATTATTAGTGAGATGATTAATAATACATGATGAATTTTTCCATTTTCTAAAGCATCGTAATTGAGATATATAACAAATAGCTGAAAGAGGAGGAATTCTCAATTCACGAGGAATATCATAGAAACTAACATAAGATTTACGAGATTTAAGTCCATAACTCCTAATAAAGCAAATAAAGTCCTCTGTTAATAATTTTTTTGAGCTTTAGAGCATCTGCTCTTATTTTGAACCAAAGAGAGAAAGGAGCATAATATAAAACAAGACTAAGAATAAACGAAATTAAAACATATTTCTTCAATGGGAGAGGAATAGATTTATTAATAAGAAATCGAAAGTACGAAATTTAACTTGACATTTAAATTACTGTTTAATTTGGATTGTATAGGTTTCAGTGATAAAGATTCATCAAAAGGAATACCAAGATAGGTATAGTTGTCAGTTTTAGGTAATTTGTTACTACCAATAAAGAAAGATGGATCTCCATAGTTTATCGGTTTAACAAAGTTAATCTGTTTTACAACAAGAGTAGCACACTTATTAATTCCAAAAGTCATTTCATTTTTAATAGCCCATTCATGAACTTTATTCAATTTTTTTTTTTTTTTTTTTTTTTTTTTTTTTTTTTAGACAGGGAAGAGAATACACTTCCAAAAACTTTATTAAATTTTATTTTAAAAAATACATGTAGGTGAAAAGTACATTAGAAATTAAAAATAAAAAATTAAAAAATAAAAAATAAAAAATAAAAAAGCTCGAAAATACTATGTATTTCGGCAAGTTGTACTATGCGGGAATTTTACCCTTCCTATCAAATAAAAAAGAAATAAAATTTAGAAGTAACATCCTTAAAATAGATAGTGTGGTGTCCACTAAACTCTCCCCGGATTCATCATTTATTGAGCTACTAGGGCGAGAATCACCCTTCGTAGTAATAGATGATAATCCTGTATTTTCATTATGCCTTATCAGTACGACGTCGACGCTCTTGGTTAAGTTTGATATTTTGCAATACCTATCAAATAATAGCTCAAACGAACTACTTATGATAGGTATTGCATTTGTTAAGAATTCCGCCAAGCCCACAATTTTTGGAACAGGTGACTCAGATGAACCTTTGAAAAGTAGTTCATTTAAATGTCTCTGTTCCCCACTATCGAAATGTAGTTCATTTAAAACTAAAGTCCCACCAAGAAGGAACAAGTATATATAATGATTGATATCATCTTCAAAATCAGAAATAGAGTCATAGGAAGAAAGAGGATTCAACGCTCTAATCTTCCTAAGGAATAAAACATAGAGATCATCGATGAAATTTAAAGAATTCCATCTAAAAGATGCAAGAGCATCGCATTTAAAAATCCAATGTTCAAAAGATTGATTACCTTCACCACAACATGGGCAGGACTTTGGACAATCTTCTGAAACTCTACCCATTCTAATAGCAATAGTAGTATTGTATTTATAACCACAGCGTAAACGTATAATCCACGAAAATCCTAAGTTGAATTGGGGATATTTTAAGCTAAGCATTATTATAGCTTTATTGTTTGAGAACTTGTTACTATCGTAGTTTTGACCTTTAATACCTTGAAATCTGGAAACTGATTTCCAGTAACGTTCTATAATATCGTCATATTTTACACATTTATATTTTTTGATTTTTTTATATAGTGTTCTAGATTCTTTAGTCCAGGAATAATAAGGCATTTTGGGAATAGATTTAATAAGATCCTTTATGATACAGTTTGATTTACTCCATTTTGCAAATGATTTAATCTGTAAGGCTGCGCAGATACCAGCAATAGGAGGGATGCTTAGATCTCGAGATAAAGCATAAGTACTCATTGTTGAATTATGTCTAATATAGTCATTGTTTTCTGTATTTGTTTTACCATTTTTAGAGAAGGAACCGATACACCAAAATAGACCAGTATTAATTAATGTTTGAATTCTAGCCGTTCTAGATTTGTTTGAACCAAGTAAAGGAGAATAATAAATTACTTTACTAATAACAAAGGATTGAAGAACTTTTTTCTTGTATACAATAGGAATAAGTTTATTTGAAAAGAAACGTGTAAATGAAAGAAGGGATTTTCTAACTTTAAAATGCATGTGAGATATAATGTGTTCTAGTAGGAGATCATCTGAAAAAGGAATACCAAGATAGACATAACTAGAAACTTTAGGAATATCATTCTTTCCTAAATAGAAGGTTGGATCACTATAGTTTGGAGGAGGTTGGAAGTTCATTGGTTTTATAACCATAGTTGCACACTTTTCAATACCAAAAGTCATTTCATTTAAATTAGCCCATTTATGTACCTTTTTTAATAATTTTTCTAAATTTTTTGCACTTGGAGCAATGAGAACAACATCATCAGCAAAGAGTCCACCACAACACTTTTTTCTTCCAACATTAACACCATACTTTTCACAGTCATTTAGTATATCATTGATGAATAAATTGAATAAGATTGGAGATAAAGGACAACCTTGACGAACACCTCTTTTAATAGGAAATTCATTTGATAACATTGAAGCAAATCGAGCACGTGCTTTAGATGAAGTATATAAATTACAAAGAAAATCAAAACATTTACCGCGTACTCCATAGTGATATAATTTAGTAAGAATGTTAAAAATAGGAACTGAATCATAAGCTTTTTTAAGATCTAAAAAAGCTAAATATGTGAATTTTCCTTGGAATTTTCTTCTTTGACAAATTTCTCTAACGGAAATGAATAAACTAATGCATTCTTCGCGGTTGCGAAATCCAAATTGTTCAGGTCTAATGAAATTGTGTGAGAGTGCGTAAGTAGATATTCTATCTGTTATAATTTTTGAAATGATTTTTAGTCCAACGTTAATGAGAGAAATACCTCGATAATTACTACAATCTGATAGGTCACCCTTCTTAGGAATTGATACAATAGAAGCTGAGTTCCATTTTTTAGGAAATGACCCATTCCATATTTTATTAAATATCAATTTTAGACACTTTCCAGCAGCAGGATGTGATTCTAGTAATTCTTCGTTACAAAAAAGAGCTTTGTAGAATTCAATCGGAATACCATCGGGGCCGGGTGCTTTGTTATTTTTCATCGATGAAATAGTTTTTTTAATATCTTCAATCGTAATAGGACCATTTATATTCCAGGTAGTGGATCTAAGACTAATATTCCTTAAAGCATGATTCCAGTAATTACGATTAAGGCTGTGACCTGAGGGATCCGAAGCAAGATCTTTATAATATTCAGCCCATCTATCTAATTGCTTTGAAGGAGAGATAATATCTTGACCAAACTTAGATTTAATGCAAGTAAGGGAGGTAGATGAATATGATGGTTTAGCCATTTTCTTTAAACATCTCCAACCATTTTTGAAATCTTTATTCAAAAAATAATTACCTATTTTTACTATATTAGCCTTAAATCTAGCAGAACGAAATTTACTCTTAGTTTTCTTGATTAATTTGTAAAGTTTTTCATATTTATTAAATTGTTCAAGGTAATTATCAACATTTTCACAATTAAAGTAAGGCTTAATATTCCGAAATGCAATATGTTTTTCATGAGATAGTTTTTTAATGTAATAAGGACAATGAAAAGCAGAGCCCTTTAAATTTGTTGGAATAAAAGCCTTAATATCTTTCCCGATATTATTTGCTGTATTGATAAATTTTTCTACCATTTCATCAGCCGTAAGCGAATTGTAATGAGAATCAAGGTCATTTTCTAGGATTGAAAAATAATTATGTGATAAAATATCTGAATTTTTTGTTTTACAAATATGAGTTGACCATTTAGAAACTTTAGTAGGCCTTATAAAACCATCGGAGAGAACTTTGTTGCAAGAAAGTAAAATAGGTTTATGATCAGAAATACCATAAAACGAAGTACAAACCGAGGTTTTATTAATATGGGATGCCAAAGCCTCATTATAGATGACATGATCAATGCAAGATGATCTAGTACCTTTAGCATATGTAAATTGATTACCATATAAAGGAGCAATATACCAATTAGGAAAATTATTTGAAATGTATGTTTTGATCTTCTTTAATGACATGTTAAAGTCACCAACTAGGACAGCCGGAACATTTTTTCTATTGTGAAAACGTAACTTTATTCAAAATTTTTAAATTTAAATTATTATGATAAATAAAATTATTTTATTTAAAAAAAAAAATCTTTTTATTTTTAATGATTTTTTAATGATAAATAAAATACTTTATTAAAAATAAAAAAAAAAAATCTTTTTAATATAAAATATAAAATAAAAGATTATAATATTTAAATAAAGAAACACCCATCATGGAAATATAAAGTTCTAATGAAATCATTTTTTTTTTTTTTTTTTTTTTTTTTTTCTAAAAAATTTTATTTTTATTGCATTTAATTTTTTCTTTTTTTTTTTTTTTTTTTTCTTTTCCTATTTTTAATATATATATATTATAAATAAAAAAAAAAAAAAAAAAATTTATTAAATTACATGTTTTAAAATATTTTGTTGGTATTTTTATTTTTATTTTTATTCTATAGAATTGGTATCTTATTTTTATATATAATATTATATATTTAATTTTTTTTTTTTTTTTTATAATATTATTTAATCTAATAAGCTTATTATAATATTTTTTATTCTATTTTGTTTATTTTAAATATTTAATTTTTATATTCTGTTTTGTCTATAAACTTAAAAATACGCTTTATTTTCTTTTATTTGAAATGTTATTTGTTTTTATAATTAATTTAAATTTAAAATAAATATTAAAAATATTGATTATTTTTTTTTTTTTTTTTTTTTTTAATTCAATTCGTTTTTTGGTTTAAAATTTTTAAGATATAAGAAAAATATAATAAGTAAACTGCGTAAATATAAAAATTGAAAAATAAAAAGAAAAAAAAATAAAAATTTTGAATTGAAAAATAAATAAAATATTTACTTTTTTATATTTTTTCTTATTCTTACTTTCATTAAATTAAATTATAATTTAATTTAATATTAAATTAAAAAAAAAAAATTATAATAAATAAAAGTAAATAAAATGAAAACAGAATATTGATTTGTTATTTGCTTTTGTTGTTTTTATTTTTCTTATATATATGTGTATATATAAATAAAAACATTTATTGATATTTAAGAAAGAAAAAAAAATTTTTTTTTATTTTTAATAGAAATTATTATTAATAATAGCGCTTTTTCATTAATGATAATCTATTCATATAAATAAAAAATATATAAATTTTTTCTTTCTTTTTTTAAATTATATATTTCTTTTTTATGCTTTTTTTTGTTTTTCGTTTTTGTTTTTGTTTTTGTTTTTAATTTTATTTTTTTTTAACAACGTTGTTTTGTTTTATTTAATTTGCTTTCTTTATAATATAAAAAGATATTTTATATTAATCAAAAGTTTTATAACTTGTAACTTTTAATCAATAGTAAAATCCTTTTAATTTATTATAAAAATTTTTTAATTATTTAATATTTTATTGAAAAGTATTCTTTGTATACTTTTTTTTTTGTTTGTTTGTTTGTTTGTTTTTGTTTGATTTTAATTTTTGATTTTTATATATATACAATTGTATGTATATATATATATTTTTACTTAATTTATAATTTTTATAAAATTTATATTTATATTTATTTATAAAAAATATTGATATAATAAAAAAAATTTTTTTTTTGAATATATATATACTTTTTTTTTTCATTTTTTGAAATTAATTTTATAAACATATGTAATTAATTACTTAATAGTTTGACAAAATGCATAAAATAAATTTCAAATAATTGAAAAATAAAAAAAAAAGTATGTATATATATATATATACGTATTTCCTTTATATTTTTTTTTACCCTTTATGTTTGTATTGTTACTATTCTACAAGATTAAGTAATAAAGTTTATTATATATATTTAAAATTTTTGGAAATATCCATAAATTTTAAGTTGTTTATATATAATATATTTGTTTTTCAATTTTTCAATTTTTTTTTTAATTGTGTTTATATTTGTTTTGTTTTTTATTTTGTTATTTGTGTTTTTTTTTTTTTTTTTTTTTTTGTTATTTTTGTTTTGTTTTGTTTTATTTTATTTTCTATTAAAAAAATAAATTTTTTAACAATTAGATAAAAAATAATATATTAATATTGTTTTTATTTTAAAAAATTTATATATTTATACTTTTAATACTTATATATATATTAAAAATAAAGAATGCTTTCCACTTACTTTCTTAATTTTTTTTTTTTTTTTTTTTTTTACTATTTAAGAAAAAAAAAATACCATTCTATAATTACTTCCTATTAAATATAATATATAAATTAATATAAGTTAGCTTTAATTGTATATTATTATTAATAATACATACTATTATCTCTAAAGAAAAGAAATAAACTATCTTAATGTATTACACTTTAAATATATTCTTAGTAATTATATATATACTAATATCCCCATATTAATTTTCTTTAATAAAATGTTCTTTTTTTTTTTTATTTAAATCTCATACTTTTTTTATAATAAAAAATTTTCATATATATTTACTAGAATAATTATATATATATATATTTTTTTCTATTTACTGTTTAATATTATATTTATCAAAAATATAATAGAATAATATTTTTGTATAGTAATTTTTTTTCTACTTTTTGTTTAATCTTATATTTATCAAAAATATAATATATTATTTTTTTAGTTATTATTTTTGTTTTTGTTTTGTTTTTTTTTTTAAAAAAAAAATTTCCAATACATAAAATGGAAAAGAAAAAAAAAATTTACATGTTTTATATAAAAATATTTAGATAAATATATCAATTATTTTATCTTTTCATTAATTTTTATATATTTACAATGTAATTCTTTTTTTTACTATCATTATTATTATTATTATAACTATTATTATTATAACTATTATTACTCTTCTTTTATTTAATAAAATAAAAGAGAATTACTGATTAATATTTCTAGGGGATTATATGTATATATTATTTACTTTTCATAGATTTAGAATATCGTTTATAAGCAAATAAACTATTTATAAATACTATTCTAAACTACTTATAAATTATATTTAAAATTTAAAGTGTAATATATTCCTTAAAATATTATATTAAATTACTGATAATTTTTCTTTTTTTAAATTTTTTGCTTGTTTAATAATTATTTTCTTTCCTTTTCTTTTTTTTTTTTTTTACTCTATTGATTATTTATTATTATTACTATTAAACTAAATATATATTATTAAATAAAAAATAAATTGAACTTTAATATTAACCTTTTCTAATATGAAATTGTGGTGATTTATTTCACTACTCTTTCTTTCTATATAGGAATTTTTCTCTATATTTTCATTTATACCTTCTTTCTTTCTTTTTTTATATGAATTTCATTTTAAAAAAAATTTTAAAACTTTCTAAATGTATAAATGCTACGTTCTATGTTCTATGTTCTATATTTTCTCTATTTTTTTTTAAAAACCTCATTGGAATGCATAAAAATAAAAATATTAACTTTATAAAAAAAATTTCTTAAAAAACTTTTTTTTTTTTAAAAATGGCTAGATTTAATTTTTTTTGATTTTATTTACTACGCCTCAAATAGTAAATAAAATAATTTCTATTCCATTTCAAACTTTTTTTTTAAATATAATTCTATAATTTTTTTTTTTAATTTAAATAATTAAAAATGAAATGTTGTTGAATTTTAAAATAAAAAAGAAAATATTGTTGTTGAATATATAAAAATATTATTAAATAAATGTTATAAATTGTTTAATTGAATTTTTTTTTTGTTGAATAAATTATATAAGTTGAATGATTATCATAAAACTTTCTATATTTTAATCACTAAAAAATAACATTTTAAACTCACTTGATTTAGTTTTGTTTGTATAATAATATAAATATATTTAATTTAAATATTTCAAAATATTGATAAAAATATAGGGTTGATTTTAATTGTTATAATATAATTTTTGTTTTTTAATTGTTTAATTCTAAAATATAAAATAAATTAATAACCCAGAAAAAAAAATTTTAATGATAAAAAAGGTAAGGATTGTTAAGTAAATATTGAAATTAATAAAATAAATTAAAATATAATAATATAAAATAAATTAAATTAAAATAAAATAATAAGATTAAGATAAGATCAAATAAAAAAAAATATTTATTGATAATAAAAAAAATTAATTAAATATTTAAATATTTAACTCTATTTTTTTTTTATCACCCTTATAAATATTTTTTTCATTTCTTTTTTTCTTTTTCTTATTATTACTTTATTTTATTTTTTATTTTAATTTTAATTTATATTTTAATTTATTTTAATAATAAATGGTTTGAGTTGGGTAAGCAACACCCGTAGTAATTTGATTGGCATTATTCATTGAATATTGATCCATACCTTCTTGTTTAACCATTGGTTGGTTTTGATTCATAATTTTTTGTTCTGGAGAAGCAGTAACTAATACTTCAGAGGTTGATTGTTGTTGAGTATAACCATTTTGTTGAACTATCATTTGATTAGCTTGAATTGGAGATTGATGAATCAGTTGATGATGAGCTATTGGTGATTGAGTAACAATATTAGAACTAACAATAGCAGCACCTTGAGGCATCATTTGATTATTGTTAATATCATAGTTAGAAGCAACAACAGCTTGACCTTGATCAACAGAGCAAACTGTGGTTACACTAGCCATTTGTGGTTGAGGTTGTGGTTGTTGTTGTTGTTGAGCAGAATTCATAAGTTGTTGAATCATATTTTGTTGCATATCCATTCTTCTTGAATAAGTATTCATTAAGTTATTAACATTAACTTGTAAATCATTTAATCTTTGATTCATATCATGATTTTGCATTTGTAAAAGTTGAATATTATAGTAGACATCACCTTCTAATGGAACTTGGGCTGGTGCTGGTTGAGAAACTACTGTTTGTTGTACTTCCGGAAGACCATTATGACCATTCATAACAACATTAGCTGGATCAACCATAGCTTGAGGATTTTGTTGCATAATATTACCCATGGTCATAGCTTGAGGAATTGGAGTACCATTAGTAGCTGGAGCAGCAGTTACTTCATTATATGGCATATTTTGAGATGGAACCTGAATAACACCATATTGAGTATTAGCACCAACTGGAACAGATTGAACAATTGGCATATTTGTAGTTTGATGAATGACATTTGGATCAATAATTACAGTTTCACCACTAGAAGTAACACTAACAGCAGTCATAGTGTTAGCTGGGATAGGTTCAGAAGCATGAATATAAACAGGTTGATTTTGACCTGGAACTTCTGGAGCATTAGTCATTGGAGCATTCATCATAGGTGGATTTTGTGATGGAATAGTTGGAGCAGTAACAGTAATATTATTACCGTTAATGGCTCCAGCAGTAGTAACTAAAGTAGAAGATGAACGTTTAGTAGTTAAACTACTTTTACCGTAGAAAGAATTATGACGACCAAAATTAACTCTACCTTGTTCTTGTAAGATAGCATTGGAACGCCAGTTTTCATTTTCAATTTGCTTTCTCTTAATTTCTTCAATGAGGTGTGGCTTTCCTCTAATAAATTTTGGGTGATAGAATTCCCAAACTTGATTTTCATTACCCTTAGTACTTGGGGTAGATTTATTTACTTTATGGAAACCGTACATATTTAATTGACGTACAAAACTTGAAAAATTACTATGACGGAAATGTAAAGGTAAAACATTATGAGAAAAACCTTGAACATTTCTAATAGTGAAAGATAATCCAGTATCATTCCATTTTATAAAGTTTGATTGCTTTGGATCAGATAACATTTGATAAAGTTTATGAACAAAAGTATTATTTGATGATGATTTTGTAGGACGTGGAGATTGAGTGGTAGATGAGGCTGAGGTAGGTTGTGGGGAAGAAGATTGTGAAGTTGGGGATACTGGAGTACTTTTACTTATTACTGATGTATCAATCTTTAATGGATTATATAAGTATCCACTCTTTCTCTTATTAAGAGCCTTTAATGATGAACCACTAACAGCAGCCTTAGAATTTACTTGGACAGGTTGTCCATTAGTAGTAACAGTAGAAGTTTTTACAGCAGAAACCATATTTTCCTTTGGAGTAGATATTTGATTAGTCGTTCCGTTATATGGTAATTGATTAACTGGTTGTTGAGTAGGTGGAGATGGAAGTTGATATACAGACATAATACTTTATAATTTTATTTATTTTTAAGACTTTTTTTTTCTTATCTTAATTTAATATTTTCACTTTTTTTTTTATTTATAAGAATGTTTATTTCTTCCAATAAAAAAAAAAAGATAAATATTTCAGTATAAAAAAAATAGAAAATTCCTTCAACAGTAAAAAAAATTTTTTTAGTATAATAAATGGTTTATTTTTAAATATTACTTTTATTTTTTCAAAAAAACAATATTGTATAAATATAATATTAAATTAAAACTTTTAATTATAATTATTGTTTTACTTTTAAATATTATATATATACTTTTTTGAAAAAAAATTTAAAATTAAATTAAATTACTTTAAATTATAATAAAAAAAAATGAATAAAATACAACTTTAGATATTGATATTAATATTGTTTTATAATTGTTAATAAATAATATAATATGGTTTTTTTTTTATTTTAATAATAATATTTATATATATGTTAAGTTTAGGGGTTCATATAAAAAAAATTAAAATATAATGATTTTTTTATTTATTTCTAATAAATAAGGTGGTTTTTAAAATTTTATTTTTAATTTATTATTTAATTTATTTTGTTTTTATTCTTGTTTTGATTTCAAATTTCTCTTTTTAATTTATTTATTTTAACTTTACATTAAGTAAATTTATATTTTTATTTTTTTTTGCTATTTTTTTTAAGATTTTATTTTATTTGAATTGGGTTTTATATATATATATATATTTTTCTTAATTGTTTTTATTATACATATTCCTTTTTTTTTTTTTTTTTGTATTTTTTTTTAAAATTTATCTTATATAATAGATAAGTTTTTTTTTATTTTTTATTTTGATTGATTTTATTTCTTTTTTTTAAAGGATGTTTGTTTTGAATTTATTTTATTATCTCTTTTAATTTTAATTCCAAACTAAAAAAAATAATTGGTTTTATTGGTCATCAATGTAATTATGTTCTATAATAATATTACTTTTTAAATAAAAAAATAAGTATTTTTTTTATATTTACTATTTGTTTTGAACTATTTTTAGTTTTATTTTTTTTTTTTTTTTTTATTGTAAGTTGTTGATTTTTTTTTTTTTTTTTTTTTTTTATTTCTTTTTATGCTTTAACTTTTTTTTTTTTTTTTTTTTTTTGTTTATTTACCTATTTTTTTATTATTTTTAAAAAATAATTATTATTATATTTTTTTTTTTTTTTATTTTTAATTCATATATAAATAAAAATATAAAAAAAAATATAAAAAAAAAAAAAATTGAAAAACTGAAAATTACAGAACAAAAAAAAAAATTATAATACAAAAGAAAATTTTGCTTCCTTATATACTCCTTCAAATTTTTTCTTTTTTTTTTCTAATTTCATAATAATTCTATATATTTCGAAATTATAAAAAAAATATATATATAAATAATAATTAATAAATTGTAATGAATAATAAATCTATTGTTTCTAATTTATCAATTAATAAACCTAAATTTTTATTATTTATTATTCATTATTATTTATTATTTTATTATATTAATATTATTTTTTTATTAGGATAAAGATAATCATTATAATAAAACTATATAAAATAAAATTATTTATTAATTCAATTTATTTATTTTTTTTTTTTATTTTTATTTTTATTTTTTATTTTTTTTTTTGTTGTTTTTCATTTTTTTTTTTTTTTTTATTTACTCTTTAAAGGAAATGTTAATAATAGTGATATAATAATATTAATATTATACCATTATATTACTTTTTATGTATCAAATTCTAATATAAAATAAAGTTTTCAATTGTTATCTATTATAATATATATTGTATAAAAATTATACAAATAATAAAGTAGTTTAGGATTTTTGAGAGTTTTGAGTCGTACAAATTTAATAATATTAACAATGTAACTTTAATTTATAAATTATAATATAATATATTTTTTTATATTATTTATTTAATCTCAGTCAAAAGTATTTTACATTTTTATACAATGAATATATTGATTTATACAATAAATATATGTTAATTAATTTATACAATAAATATATTTTAATTTATTTATGTAATTAATAAATTTCAATTTATACAATTAAATATATTTTAATTGATTTATATAATAAATATATGTTAATTTATACAATAAATATATGTCCATTAAATTTTAATATTTTATTATATTATAATATTATTATTCATAATAAGTTTAATAATGTATAATAAAAAATGATAATTTAATTTAATTTAAAAATTGATAAAAAAATAATAAAAAAAAAATAAATAAAAAAAAAAAAACGTTTAAAACTTTGTATATATTTAATATATTTCAATAAATTAATTAAGCACAATTTGTTATATTGATGATTATATTAATTTACTGTATTACAAATTTAATATATATGGCATTTATAATTGAAATATAAGTTTAAACTCTAAATTAATTAAAAAACCATAGAATACAACCTTAGTATCTATTTACAATTTAATATAGTTGGTTTAATAAATTGAAAATATATTTTATTTATATTATAATATATAAAAAAAATTAAATATTAATATTATTATAATAAAGAAATAAAATATAATGTATATTATCAATATTGAATTACAATAAAAAAAGTTTTACATAATAAACTATAATGAAATTAAAAAAAATTGAAAAACATATAATATAATATAAAATAATATATAAAATAAAAATGGATTATCTTTTAGAAATTAAAATTAAATTAATATATTTAATATAAATAAAAAGAACTTTATTTATTAATAAAATGTAATTTAATATAACAAAACCAGTATCTTAAATATAGTAGTCACCAATTAAAAAAAATTATTTTTGTATCATGATAATCTTTTATTTTTTTTTTTTTTTTAAACAATATGCGTAACTAAATATTTTTTTTTACATTTAGTGATACGCTATAGTATGACCTTTGTAATACTTTAAAATAAAAAAAAAAAAATAAAAATAAAAATAAAAAAAAATATATTTTAAATATTCATCATTTTAATCATTTTTCTATTGTTATAAAAAAAATATATATATATTAAAAATTTTAATTTATATCAATATTAAAACTTTATATAATTTAAATAATTAAGTATTTTATTTTTACAATAGGTAAAGCAAAAAAAGTTTATTTTATATAAAAAAAGATTAATAGTTTAATATATTATAAATTAATTGTAATATAAAGATCATATAATTTCTTTTTAAAAAAAAAAATAAATTTTAAAAAAGATCTCGATCTTTTTAGTAATAATCATCATAGTTAAGTAAATAATAATAATGAAAAGGTTGCTTAAAGTATAATAATAACGATAGAATGATGGGTAACCGAATAATAATTTTAGTCTACATTGCTGTAATATTATTAGTTCTTATTTTTATTTAACATATAAATTATATATTAAACAAAAACAAAAAAAAATTAAATAATATTATATTACGATTGATAACTAATTTTAATATTTATTTATTTATTTATTGTATTTAATTTTTAATATTTATTTATTATATCTATTTAGACCTTAATTATTAATAATTCTTTTTATTTATTTTATTACTACATTTTTTTTTTTTTAATGGAAGTACTCTCAAAATACCAACAATTTTATTTATTATAAAATTTATTTATTATATGGTAATGATACTAAAAATAGAATGATTAAAATATTAAGTATGAACTTTTTAAAAAAAAAAAAAAAAAAAAAGATTTTTTTTTGTTTATATAGAGAATACAAATAATAATAAAAATTAAAATAAAAATAAATAAAAAAAAATTCCTTCAAATAATTTCACACATCTTAAATCTTGTTATTTAAATATTTTTTTTATTTTTAATTGTGTAAATCTTAAAATAACTTTTTTTTCTAATCTATCTATATTTATATTAGAATGGTGTTGTTATTAACATAGTTATAGTTACTATTTATTTATTTTTTTTTTTTATTTATCTTTTTTTTTAAATATTCTAATTTAAAATAAAATAAAAAAAATAAAAATTAAAAATACAATAATTAAATTTAAATTTTATTTTATTTTATTTTCAGCATATATTGTAATTTAAACAATTAAATCTTAATATATAATTGATCATATATTATTGATTATATATAATTAATTATATAATATATAATATATTTTTTATATTCTTTTATATATATATATATATTTTTTTTTTTTTTGAGATTTATTTCAAAATTAATAATAATAATAAGAACATACAATAGGAAATATAAATAGATAAAATGCCTGTTTATGCATATTAATAATATACATAATTTGTTTTAACGATGTTCTTTTTTTTTTTATATTTTTACTATTTATTATAAATAAATATAAGAAATAAATAAAATAAATAAGAAAAAAAATAAATAAAATAAGTAAATAAAAAAAAAAAGGAAAAATAAAAAGGAAAAAAATAATAAAAATAAACTTTAAAACCATTAAGGATTATCATAATATTTTATATTAAATAAAGTTTTTAAACTTTATTGATTATAAAATTATTTAAAAAAGTAAACACTAAGAGAATGATTGATGATGAAGTTCATAATAATTATTTAAACTTTCGTTTTGAAAAGCAATAAAAAGCAATAAAAAAAAGAACTTTGTAAATGAATATAAAATTAATATAACAAAAAGCTTTGTAAATGAATATTAAATTAATATAACAAAAAACTTTGTAAATGAATATAAAATGAATAAAAATAAAAAATTGAATAGGATCTTTTAAAATTATCGTTAATTAATATTTCTTTTACTTTTTTTTTTTTTTTTTAACTTTATTTTTTCTCTTTTAAAATTGACTGTTTTCAATTTGATTAAAAGTATATAATATTAATATGATAAATTTGATTAAATGTATATCAATAATCATTTTATTTGAATTTCAATTTCTTTATTTAAGTAATTATTAATAAAAATTTTTAACATAAAAAATAATTTATATATACGACTAAATAAATAAAAATTATATAATATTAATGAAATAAAGGATTATAATTATTAATTTTTAATTTATAATATTTATTATATCTTATCTAATAATAAAAGAGTAAAATTTTATATATATATATTTTGAATATAATAATTATATGAATATATACAATAATAATAATAATAATAATAATAATAAATTTTTATAAATATAAAAAAAATATTATATTATTATTATTATTACTTAATATATTTAATATTGAGAAAAAAAAGGAAAAAGAGAAAAAAATCAAAATCAGCACATTTATATAAATGAAGATGATAACATATATGATTCATATTAATATCAAAAAAAAAAAAAAAAAAAAAAATAACAATAATAATAATAATAATAATAAAAATAACAATATAAATTTGAAAAATCATGTCGTATTAATCATAAACAAGACAAAAAAAATAATTAAACTAACTTTAAACAAATGATATTGATAATAATAAAAGTATTAAGATTTTGTTTTGTCTTTCCTTTCCCTTATAGTTATTTATTATAAAAAAAAAAATAAAACGAATCATCGTTTATTTTTTTTTTTTTTTTTTTGCCTATTAATGAGATACTTCAAAGTAATAAAATATTTTAATATTTTCTATATAAAGTTAATTTGTGTAAATAATATATAATTTAAAATATATATATATTTAAAAATTTTGAAACCAATATCTATAGTACACATAACAAAATATAAATAAATTATTTGAAACATCAACAATGAAATAAAAACATTTTTATTCTAATATAAAAAATAATAATAAATAAAAAAAATAATAATAAATAAAAAAAATAATAATAAATAAAAAAAAATAATAATAAATAAAAAAAAATAATAATAAATAAAAAAAATAAATATTATATATATATTTAATTTTTATATCCTTTTATATATATATATATATATTTTTTTTTTATTTTATATATATAATATATATATATAATTTTATTATCATAAAGTTTAGTAATAAAATAAAAAATAAAATTTAATAAAATAAAAAAAAAAAAAAAAAATTATTGTAAATAAATATATATATATAAAAAAAAAAAAAAAAAGATTTAATATTACTATATTTGGAGGATTGACTTTTAATTAATCTTAACTTTTATTTTTTTTTATTTTATTTAATTACATGTGTTTAAAAAAAAAAAAAAAAAAATATGAAAGTATATGAAAGGGATAAAAAAAAAATTATACTTTTTTTTTATTATTTTTTTAATTCATTTTTAATGTCTATCTGGGAGTAAAAAATATATTATTATTATTATTATTACTATTATAATTATTATATTACATGATATAAATATTAATAAAAATTTTGAAAAATTAGAAACAAAGGATTTATAGGAATATCGTTTATCTTATTATTCAGTTTTGTTTACTTTATTTTATAATTATTTTGTTTGATAATTATTTGTATATGCGTATGTTATTTTTTTTGTTCAACTTTGAAAGAGAAAATAAAAAAAAAAAAAAAAAAAGAACTATTTTTATAAATAAATTATAATATATTTCAAAATATAAAAAAAAATGAAAAATATATATATATAAATTTTAAATAAATTTATTAAACTTAACCCTTTAATATGATATAAAAAAAAAAGGTATGAAGGTATAATAATAATAAAAACTTTTATTTTATTTTATTTTATTTTATTTTTTAATAAACTACTTAAATATGGACACTTTTAATTTAAAATTTTGTATTCATAAATAAAAAAAAAATTCATACAATTTTTTCTTAATATTTAAAATAGAAATAAAAAATAATAAACCAAGAAAAAAAAAAGAAATATATTAAAATATGTTTCTCTTTAAATGATGAAACAACAAAAATAAAATTTTTATTTTCTTTTTTATTATGATATTTTATTACTTTATTTTATTTATTTATTTATTTATAATATATATATATTTATACAGAAAAAATTTCTGATGAATGTTGTGAATGTGAATAAAATATAAGGAAATTGATTAAATATAAGGAAATTGATTAAATCGATATATAAAATCATCATATCATTAAATTAAATATTTATGAAAGGATTAATATTTTTAAAATTATTTAATTAATTTATTTTCTTGTTTTTCAATATACAATTTAAATATTTTCACAGGTACCCTTTTATATTTCTTGAGACTAAATTTTATCTTATTTTTTATTTCATATATATATATATAAAATATTTTATTTTATATATTAAATGTTGTTTTTTTTTTTCATGATTTAGTCATAAGGGAGTAATTATTGTTTTAGTATTATATTAATTTTTAATAAAAGATTAAAATAAATAAATGAATAAATAAATAAAATATATATATATTTATCCAATATCATTAATTAATATAATATTATTAATTTTTAAAACTAAAAAATATTATGAATAATTAGTATCAACGTTCGTCATCAATATAAAATTAATAAATTATAATTATTTTAAAAAAAAAAATAATAATAAAAATAAATAAATAAAAATTAATAAAAATTAATAAAAATAACTAAAAAATAAATGAATAAGTACTACCATAAAGAATGTATCCTTATTAAGGATTCCTAAATGGTCTACATCTGACAATATTGTTTTTAATTAAATTTTATATTAATTTTTTATTTTTTTTTTTTTATAAAGTTAATAAAAATTATTTTTTTTAATTTTATTTACTTAAAAATCAATTAAATATATTTATAATTATATGATAATAAATGTTAAATAATATATATAATATAATCTTTTATATATAATGCTATATATTTCTATATATAATGAATAGTATGGATCAATAGTCATGTTAATAAATCTCAAAAACATAAAAAATAAATAAATAAAAAATAAATATAAAAGAAATATAAAAAAAAAAAAATAGTAATTAAACGAAATTTATTAAATAATTATTAAATTCATCATTGATTATATATTATTTTAAAAAAAAAAATATATATATATATATGTATAAATATATGTATATTATTTAATTATTATTATTTAATTTTAATACCAATAATTATTTAAAATTATATAAATTTATATTTTCCTTGTATATTGCATGTAATATATGAACAAAATATTAATATTATTTCAAAATACATTAAAACAGGTAAACCTCATATAATAATATTATATATCTAATCAACAATATTATTTATATTATTTAAATTTTCATTTATTTAAGTAAAAAAAAAAAATGTAAAAGATAATTAATTGATAATTAAATGTTTTAATAGATATAATTTATTATAAAGTAAAACATTAATATTATCTATATTATGTTTCATCATATCCATAATATCCATAATAAATCATTGTCATAAAATTAAAATAAAATAAGAGGTAATAATTGATAAATAATACAATGTAAAAAAAAAAAAAAAAAAAAAAAAAAAAAAAAAAAAGATATTAATTTATGAATATTTATTAAACTTAATAAAATGATTATTAAAAAAATAAAATAAAATAAAACAATAAAATTATTATTATAATAAATTGAAAAATAAAAAATTAAAATAGATATTTATTATTATTTATTTATACTATAAATTCAAATAATAACATTAAAAAAAAAAAGTTAAATAATTATAATAATAATAATAATATTTATGATATTAATATAACTAATAATAAATATATATAATACTACATTATATAAAAAAAAACAATTATGGGCTAGTACTTTAGCTAAAAAATAAAATAATATTAATAAGAACAATATAATAAAATGTTAAATTTTTTTTATTTTATTTTCATTTTAAAACAAATAATATATTAAAAAAGATTATCATATGAGGACTTTTATATTAATATTAATACAATTAATACTTTTTGTATAATATACATTGTCTATTTTTTTTTTAATAAATAAAAATTTTTTTTAAAAAAAAATAGAGGAAAGATAATTATATCAAAAAGATAAATATATATAATAATAATAATTATCTTTAAAATAAATTACAATTAAAATAATTCGATATTAAAATAGGAAAATATAAAAATGTAAAAATGAATAAATAAATAAATAAATATAAAAGAATACAATACAATAAAACAAAGTAAAGTAATAATAATAATAATATAAATTAAAGAGCAAAGATATATAATTTATTTTTAAAACAAGGAAATAATTTAAATGGTCATTTTTTTTATTTATTTATCATAAAAATATTACTATATAATAATTGAGGAAAAAAAATAAATAAAAAAAAGTATTATATTAAGGAAGTAATAAAAAAAATAAAAAATAGAATGAAGCTATTGTAAATGGTAATAAATTAATGGTTCAAAAAATAAAAAAATAAAAAAATAAAAAAATAAAAAAAAAAAGAGATTCAAATTACATAAAAAAATATAAAAAAAATAAATTAAAAAGAAATTAAAAATTATAATAAAATAAAATTAAAAAATAAAATAAAAATAAAAAATTAATTTTTATTTTATGTATAAATATTTTTTAATATTTAATTTTATTTCCTATGAAAATAAAAATAAAAAAATAATAAAATAAAAACAAATAAAAAAAAACACAATATCAACTATTTTTATTGGATTAATAAATTATTAAGTAGAAAAAATAAAAAATAAAAAATAAAAAATAAAAAATTAAAAATTAAAATTTTTTTTAATCTATTTTATTTATTTTATTGTTCTTAATATATTTTATATATTATTAATTTATAACTTAATATAATCAACCTAATATTAAATATGTTATAATTTTTTTATTAAAGTATTTTATATTATCTTTTATTATATTTACCAATAAATTAATAATTAATTATTATATTAAAAGATATATATTAATGTCCCCATTTTATGTAGTTTATATTAAAAATATTTTATGTTTACAAATTTATATATTGAATAATATACTTATATAATTAAATTATTATATTTATATTAAATATATTACAAATATACTTACAATATATAAATATATAATGTGTATATATAGAAAATATATATTTTAATTTTAATTATTTAGGAACAATAAAACGTTAGGAAGAATATATATTTAAATATTTGTTAAAATTTAAATATATTTATAATTTTAATAAAAAAAAAAAAAAAAAAAAAAAAAGAAAAAGAAAAAAAAGGGAAGAGAATAGAAAAGTCCTACTACCAACTTCTATGTTAAATAGTTGGCTTATTATATGTTCTTGTTCTGTCCATAAAACTATTAAAAAATATATATATTTTTTGTTTCTTTTTAAAAGAATTATTTACTAAAAAAAAAGAATATTAACTAAATAATTTTTAAAATATTTTTGTTCATAAAATATAATGCAAAAAAAAAAAAAGTTAAAAAAAAAATAATTTAAAAAATAAAAAAAAGAAAGAAATAAAATAACAATGAAATAAGAAAAAATAAATTAAAATGAAGTAATTAATTAAAAGTAACGAATAAAATAAAAATAATATGTAAATAGAAATATAAAACAAAACAAAAAAAAAGTTAGAATTGTAAAGATAAACTATTATATCTTTTCTTTACTTTTGGTATCTTTTTATTTTATTTTATTTTATTTTGTAAATAAAAAAGATTGTAAAAAAAAAATCATTGGTTTTTCATTATTAATACATAAAAAAAGAAAAAAATTAATCATAAAAAAAAAAAAAAGAAAAGAAAAAATAAAGACAAAAAAAATTTATATTATAGTTTTAAAAGAATCGTTTTAAACAATTAAAGAGCATATATTTAGTATAAATGGAATAATGAAAATCAGTATTTATTTATCTTTTTTATTATTACTATTATTATTATTATTATTTGAGGATGAAAATAGCCTAGCCAAATAGCATGGATAACAAATAGAAATAATTCAATGATGAAAAATTTTATTAAATATATGGATATATATATATATTCTATATAAATCACAATAATAGAAATTAATTTCTAATTAATATTATTGTAATTATTATTTCTCGGCGAATAATTACATATTAATTAATTTAAATTATTAATATTTGATAATAATTAATTCACCCTTTTAATAATTAATTATGAAAATATAGGAAAAAAGAAAAAATTCAAATCTTAATAAATATTAGAATGATATTTAAAAACTTTATTTTTTTTTTTAAAAAAAAAAAAAAAAGCAATTTATAGGAAATAAAATTTTGAATAGGAAAAAAAAGTTTAATTAATAATAATAATATAATGTTAAAATTATAATAATGATAAATAATATAAATCATAATATAAAGATAAATCATAATATAATGATAAAAAATAAACATTGTTACTTATTGACTAATAATGGTAACAATTAACAATAATAATAAAATGTTTAAATAATAACAATGGACTGTTAAATAATAATAATGATAATATTAATTATAATTAATTATAATTATTAAAGAAAAGAAAAAAAAAAAAAAAGAATATACTGAACCACCATTTAAAAAAAAAAGTAATTTTTGCATAATTTTAATTTTTTTTTTAATATTTTTTTTTATATAATTTTTAAAAATTTTTATTAATTTTATATATTTTTTATATTTTTTATATTAATTAGAAGATAAAATCAATTAATATTAGAAAAAAAAAATATATATATATATATAAAACATTCAGTTGAGATAATATTTTATTTAATATTAGAGTTTTTCATGTAATTTTTTTTTATGTAATTTAATTAATAATGTTAAATATATAAATTAATAATGTTAAATATATATGATTTATAAAAAATAAAAATATTTAAATTTTTTTTTTTTTTTTATTTTGTTTTATACGTTATATATATTAAATTCTTTGAAACTTAACTAAATAAAGAATAAAAATGTTACATATTAAATGATAAAAAAATTTTTTTTTATCTTTTATGGTAAATGGTAAATTCTACTCCTTGTTAAAAAAAAAAAAAATAGCCCCCAAAAAATATATATAGAATTATTATTTATTAATATTTATTAGTATTTATTTTTATTTTTACTTTTTTTTTTTTATGCTGTATAAAATGATTATCAATATTAATATTAAATAATGATATGAAATGAAAATAAAAATCTTAATTATTAATAAATTATTTTATTAATAATTACATAAAAATACATCAATTAGTCACTTGATTAATTATCGTTTTATAAAATGATCCAGAAATAACGTGATATAAGATAAATTTATGCAACATCATAAATTCTATTAAATACATAAAATTAATGTAAAATAAAATTTATATCATAAATTTTATGTTACATAAATAATTTATAAATTAAGTTTTATTTTATTTCATTTTAATTATTTTTATTATATTTTTATTATATTTTTATATGTTCTAATTATTATAAATATTTTATTATTTATATTATACTTTTATAATATTCACCTAAATAATTAATTCTTATTATTTTAAAATAGTTTATAGAGTATTATATAAAGAATATCTTTTTCTTTATATTTATTCTTTGTAATTTAAAATACATATATATCAAAACTTTTATTATTATTATTATTTTGGTAATATTATATATATATATATTTTTACCATACCATTATCATGAATTATATATATATGTATAAAATTTAAAAAATATTTTCTATTTTTTAACTTTTTTTCTCCTTCATTTTATTTTAATTAATTAATTAATTAATTAAAAAAAAATTAGTAATAATAAAGAATTTAAAAATGGATTTTAATTCAATAGAGAATGTCATTGTCATATATATATATTTTTTATTTTAAAATTAATTCAATTAATTTTTTATTATATTGAAATTGCATGAGATGAATGACTACTTTTTATTATTATTATTATTATTATTATTATTATTATTATTTTAAATTGATGTGTCTTGCAATGTTACATTTAATACTTTTATTTTTTTTTTTTAAAAAAAAAAAACAATTACCTATATTTAGGGAAAAAAAAGATATAATATATACTATATAAGTGTAATATATAAGTAAATAATAAATAAAAAAAAAATAAAATTAATCATTAATTCTTTTTAATTATCTATATTAATACATAAAAAATTCGATACAAATATAGTAAATTTTTAATTCAATCAAAATAAAAAATAGCCTATATGAAAATAATTTTATATAGAATTACCTACACCTACATATATGTATACATAAATTAAATATATATTTATTTTATATATTTTAAATTATTATTATTACTTTTTATTGATTTATTTTCATTAAAAAAATTTAATTTTAATTTAATTAATAATTATTCATTTTTAAATTATGTAATAATACTCCTATTTTCATTTTTATATTATATTATATTATATTAAAATAGTTCATAATTAAAATACATTTAAAATATTTTTTAGATTATGAACTATTTAAACATTATACACCTTCTAATTCAAATATATATTTTTTTTAAATCTTTTATTTATTATAATATTATTATTAACAATATTACTATTATTATTTTTCTTTTTAACTTTTCTCAATTTATCTTTCCTATCTACCCTATGATTTTCTATGGGGTTTAAAGGGTTAAACTAAGGCAATTTTTTTTTATATGAATTAAAGTGACTATATATTACAATGTAAATTATAATAGAATCAAATATATACAAAATTATATAAATAATAAAATTTTAGGCCATCTATGTATTTTATAATTTTTTTTTAACAATAGATTATTAAATAAATTTCATTATTAAATTGAAAATTTTAATTTAGGAAAAATTTACATATATAGATATACATGTATTATGTATTAAACTATATAAAAATAAAATAAATTAAATTAAAAAATAGGTATAAAGAATACATATTTAAAACCATTCTCATTAATATTTATTATAAATTTGATACATAGTTATATAGTTATAAAATATTTTAATATTGTGGATTTATTTATTTATTTTATTTATTTATTTAAATAATTATATATAGAGTTTAGCAGACACACACACACACAAACAAACAAACAAATATAAATAACAAATAACAAAAAATATAAAAAATAATAATAAAAAAACTTAATAATAATAATTTTTGTTTTTATTTTGATTTTGTCTCTTAAAAGAAAACAAAAAGCACATGAGTTTATATATATATATATTTATTTATGTTGTATAATATATAGGATGATTAATATATATTGAAAGTAATTAAATAAGATATGTACATCATTTATACAAACTTTATCCATTATAAAAATATATATATTAATATAAACCTAATAAATATAATATTTTTTTATTTATATTTCTGGTCCTTTTGTTACTAATGATTATTATACTATGAATACGTTCTACAAGAATTAAAAAAAAAAAAAAAAAAAAAAGTAAAATAATAAAATAAATATATAAAAGTAAATATAATAAATATAAATATATATATATACTTTATTAATATATAAATAAACATTTAGAGTTAATTTGATTTTAATATGTATTTTTATTCAAAAAGAAGACAAAACTTAAATAAATACATATAAGTAATGTATATAATAATAATAATATATATATAAATATATTTTATTTTAATTTATATGAATAAATAAATAAAAATTTCCTTTTTTTTTTTTATTTTTTTTACACTTTCTAAATAGCCATGCTTTTTAACAAATATGGTAATAATTTTTGATGTAAATAATATACAAAAAAAGATAAAACTTTATTTATTTACTTATCTATTATTATTATTTCATATATATATTTTAATACAAATTTACCTTATATTTGAATTAATTTTAAATATATATAGGTTTATTTATATCTTTTATAAACCTTTTATTTATATATTTAGTTTTATGTTTTTGTCAAAGTTTTATTTATAATAAATAAATAATTAGAATAAATAGAATTTGCGAAAAGAAAAAAAGAAAAAAAAAAATTAAAACAATCAACCTTTTTATTGATAGGCTAAACACAATTATTAATAAATCAATAATTAATAATTAAATTAATTAATTATGAATTATAAATAATAATAAATTCATGATGAGGATATTTTGTTCATTATTACTTTTTTATTTTTTTTTTATTTTATTTTTCTTTACTAATTATTATAATTTTTTTTAATTAGTACTATTATTATAATTATATGAGTAGTTCAAGTTTTTATTTTTCCTTTTTTTTTTTTTTTCTCTTTTTCTTAACTATTCTAATTATCATAATTATCATTTATTCTATAATCATTTTTATTTTATAGTGTAAATTAACTAAATTACCGAAAACTAAATTGATGTATATATTTATTTTTTTTATTTTTTTATTGAATATTTTTAATCTATTTATGATTTATAAATAGCCAATAAAAATCAAATAAAAATTAAAAAAAAAAAAATAAATAAAATAGAAATGATGTTTATTAAAATCAATTATGTATATAAATGGATAAATAAATAAAACTATATATAAATAAATATTCATTGATAGTTGTAATAAATTTATTATTAAAATAAATAATAAATAAATTTATTAAATAAATAGTAAATAAATATAATTAAATAATATAAATATATAAATAAATAATAATATATAAATAAATAAATAAATAGAAATAGAAATTATATATATATAATAATTAATAATAATTAATTATAAAATATGTTTCTCTAAATAAAATGTTATGAGATGGAATAGTATATAATCCTATTTTTTTTTTTTTTAGTATAGTCTATATTTGGCATATTTTTAATTTTATCTTTTACCTATATTTTAATAAAAAATATATTAAGATGAATGTATGCATACAAATATTTATTTATTTCTTTAATAATAATAATAATAATTATAATAATAGTTATAATAATAATATTAATATTTTAATAAAAAAAAATAATAAAGATATTAAAAAAGATGTCATAAACAATACATATTTAAGAATTAATTAAATAATTATTACTCTAAGTATTCCTTTGTTTTTTTGGTAAAATTATTAACAAAAAAAAAAAAAAAAAAAAACTAAGCCTTTTCTTATAATATACATATATATATATATATATATAGAAAATACTAATTAAAGATAATACTTTTGTCATCATTTAAAGTTTTTCTCTTTTAATACAAAATAAGTAATAACTTATATTTTAATATTTTGGGTGTTAAACTTTCATTGTTGTATTTAAAAGATATATAACAATAATAATAATAATAATAATAATTTTTATTTATTTATTTATTTTTTATAATAAAAATAATAATAAAATACTAAAAATACTAAAAAAAAAGGAAAAAAAAAGGGAAAAAAAAGGAAAAAAAAAAAAAAGAAAATAAAAAAAACTAAGCCTTTTTTATTATTATTATTATTATTATTATTATTATTATCATTAAAATTTTCTTTAAAAGAAAATTGTTTGTTTTTTATTCGTTCTATTATTTTTATATTTATTTATTTTATATTATAAAATTATTACTTTTGATAAAATAATAATATTATTATTATTATTAAATTTAAATCTAAATCAAATTTTATTCTTATATTTTTATATATATATAAAACATATAAAGCATTAAAAATAATCTAATTCTTATTGTTTATTTTATCTTTTAAGATAAAGCATGTTTATATATATATATATTATTTTTATTTATTATTTTTACTTTATTATTTTTTTTTTCTTGTTACAATCACCTTTTTTGGAACTTTTTTTTTATTAAATATTTAAGTTTATGGTGATACGTATGGAATACAATATGTAACAAAAAAAAAAAAGTTTCATTTCATTTCATAATTGTTTTTAAAAAAGATGATTTATTTTTTCATAAAATAATAATAATAATAAATAATAAATAATTTAATCTCATATTCAATTCTATATAAAGTAATTCATTATATATTATTTTAGTAATAAATAATAAATATTAATAAATATTAATAAATATTAATAAATAATATATAATCCTATTCCTAATAAATAATAAATAATTAAATAATAAATCATAAATCATTAAATTATTGAGAATTCTTATAATTAAATAATAATTATTTAATTAGTTTTAAAAATTATACTAATTGATTTAGTTAATTACTTATGGGATTAATAATTGTGATAATAATATAATGTCAATTTTAATAATTACTATATAAGATTAATAATTATAATAATAACATAATAATTTTAATAATTACTTCAATAACTAAAATAATAAATAATGATATTAATAATGATGCTATTAATTATAATAGTTTTATATATGTTTAAAAGAACAAAATAATAAATTTGACAACCAAAAAAAAAAACTTTTATATTCTGTATATTAAGTATTAATTTTTATTTTTCTGTTTATCATTATTATTTAATTATTTTTTATTTTTCTGTTTATCATTATTATTTAATTATTTTTTATTTTTCTGTTTATTATTATCATTTATTTTTTATTTTTCTGTTTATTATTATTATTTAATTATTTTTTATTAATATTTATTATTTATTATTATTTATTATTTATTATTTATTATTTATTTTAATTATTTATTATTTTTCAAAATTTTCTATTGGTTAAAAGTAGGAGATCAAGCCTATTATATTTATATTTATTTATTAAAATTTGATAAAAAATAATTATAAAAATAAAATGTATTATTAAATTGAATTGAAAATATGATAATAATATTAGTAGTAATAAAAATTAATAAAAATTATACATCAAATCAATAAATAGATCAAACAAACTATGAAATTAACGGCGTATCATCATAATAATAATTAGTGCATAATCATAATATTACATATAAAATAAACATTTATCAATTGAAAATATATATTATATTATCACTTTTTTTTTTTTTTTTTTTTTTTTTTTTAATTAATTAATTAAAAAAATAACAATCAATAATAAATTCAAGAAAAGATATTATGTAATTTAAAAAAAAAAAAATTAAGATAATAATAATAATAATAGATAATTGAAATATATAATTATTATTATAATGTTGTTATAAATCCATACATAAATTATAATTAATTGTTTTATATAGATAAATATATTTTTTTTCGGAATTGCAGTTTTTAATAATAATATAGGATAACTTTTTTTTTTTTTTAATCTGTAAATCTTTATGCAATTAAATAGTATAATAGGATAAGGAATTTTTTAACATTATATAATTAATAATTAAAATTTAAAAGAAAAAAAAAATATATATATATATATATATTTTTATATATTTTATATATAATGGAAATTTATAAAAAAAAAAAAAAAATAAAAAAAAAAAAAAAATAAGTAATTAGGAGAGTGGGGCATTTCACCATAATTTTTTTTAAAGCCTGCGGCGTATTAAAAAGTGTTGCATTTCGCCAAATTAAAATTATTAAAAGAATAAATAAATAGATAAAATTAAATGGTATTAATATTGATGTATTTTACAAAAATATTAAAATATATCTTTAAAATAATTAAAATATTATTATATAATCAATGAATATTATTTGTAAAAAAAATAATAATATTAATATTAAAATAATGTTGATTATTAAATAAATAATTTTAAAAAAAAAAAAGTTTTAAAAAACATATTTTGAATTTTTATTTATTTATTCATAAACTTATTTATATCAATACGCCACTTGGTGAAATTTTAACTATCCCAATAATTTAGTATTTTAAAATGAAGGATTATGATAATAATATTTGTTTTATTATTATCATCAGCATCATCTTTTATTTAATAAGTTTATTAATTAAATAAATATAAATTATATAATTTAATATTTTATATAATTAAATTTAAAAAAATATATTGATATATATGGATATATGAAATTTTATTAATAAAATAATTAATTATTTTTTGAGATGTTTAATTGTTCAAATATTGTTTTAAATAATTAAATAAAAAGAAAGATAAAAAGATGAAAATATATATGTATCTTATATATATTTAAATGTATATTTTAAATATATATATATATAAAGATCATAATAAAAGTCTATTCGAATGGAGAGAAAAAAAAAAAAGATAAACTTCATTGTCTATTGTATCTTTGTTAAATTCATTGTTATTATTATTTTTTTTTTGTTTTCTTTTTTTTTTTTTATGATACAAATAAAAAGATACTTCATTTCTTTCTTTTTTTTTTTTTTTGTATTTTTTTTTTTTATTTTTTTTTATTTTTTGTATTCTTCTCTAACTAAAAAATAGTTGCGGATATTTAATATAATTCTTGGTATTTAATGCATCAATCATAACTTAAAATGATTCTTTTTCTTCTTTTTTTTTTATTTTAAATGTATTGTTTTTATTAATTATCATTATTTAAAAGTTAAAAGTAATTTTTTTTTTTTTAATATTATAATGATTAAATTTATTTTATTATATTTATTTAATTAAATAATAGTTTTTTGATAATTTCATTAAAATATAAAAAATTTTTTTTTTATTATGGAAAACAGAAAACTAAAAAAAATAAAAATAAAAAGATTTATTATTATTATTATTATTATTATTTTTTTTAAAGAATAAAATGCCGTATAAATTATACCATATTAGGAAGTTATAGAAAATATTTAAATTAAATAGTTCTTTTTTTTATAGAAATTTAATTAAATTTACTAAAAATGAAAAAAAACGGCAATTTTATAGTTTTTTTTATTTTGGTTTATTTATATAATAATTATAATAATAATAATAATAATAATAGTTATAATAATAATAAATTATTAAAAAAAAACGAATCAACAATAATAAGAAAAGTAATTAAAAGTAATTAAAAATAATTAATAATAGTAATAATAAAAGATTATATATATTATAATAATTATAATAATAATAATAATAAAAATTAGACTTATTCCAATTTATAACTTTCTTTTTTTCTACATTTTAATTATTTATTCATTTTAATATTTTTTTTTTAATATTTTTCAATATTTTCATAAAGTTATATGTAAATTATATATATATATAACTTTTATAAAAATAATAATTTGACAACAATTTATTATATATTAATCTTTTATTTTGCCATCTCTCACAATCCAAGTGAAGTTAGAAAGCTGAAATTCTAATAGGATGTAGATCTCGAACAGTATCTTCCTAAACAGTCCCACTTTTTTTCTTTTTTTTTTTATTATTTTTTTTATTAATTTATTAATTAATTAATTAATAAGTAATTCGAAACCTTACCACAACTAATTAATAATAAATAATATTTCTTTATATGTATATATATATATATTTAATTAATTAATCAAACAAAATTTTTCTTTATAAATATGAAAAACAAACCAAGAAATAATTATAAAAAAAAAAATTCATTCATGCCAATAAAAAGAATATTAAAAAAAAAAAATTAAATAAATAAAAAATAAAAATAAAAATGAAAAAATTAATGAAATGTTTTAGGATGAATTTTTTATAGATTTAAAACTTATTTTGAAACTTTAGTGAAGATGATGAAATTTTTTATTTTTATTTTTTTTTTTTTTATTTTTTTTTTTTTTAAAACAAAATCTAATTAATACTAATCAATTAAAAAAATAAAATAAAATAAAATAAAAATATATGAATATAAATTATAATAATATTAATTTTTTTTTTTTTAATTTTTTATTTTATAAAAAAATTTACACCAATGAATGAAGAGGATGAACTAATTATTCTATTTCAAACTAATATATAATATGCTTTTATCTATGAATATAGATAATAATGATGAGGATAAAAATTTATAAATATTAATAATAAATTAACTATTTTTATATTTTTATTTTAATTTATTTATTTATTAATAGTATTATTTTTATAATATTATTTATTTATTAATAATTATCTATTTATTATTAATTATCTATTTATTAATAATTATCTATTTATTAATAATTATCTATTTTTATAATCTTATTTATTTATTAACTTTATTTTTATAATATTATTTATTTATTTATTTATTTTATTTTTTATAAATAAAAATACGTATAAACTAATTTAAATTTTACCAGTTATTTTAATATTATATTTATATATATATATTTTTTTTTCAAATTTATTAAAAAGGTTTTTTTACAATTGAATGTTGTTTTACTTTTCAATTTGTTGTTTCATTATAAAAAATATAAAAAGTTCTTTTAATATTTATTTTTTAGAAAAGCAAAAAAAAAAAAAAAATAAAATAAAAAAAATAAAATAATAAAAAAATTTTTTTTAATTTATTAATATTCTATTTTACCTAAAAAGGATATTATGGAAATTGGTGACAATCAATTGAAAATGAATCAAAATTAAAAAGAAAACGACTTTAAATTAAAAAATTATTTGGCTCATAAATTAAATATAAAATTTTTTAAATATTTATATTAAATAATAATATTTAATATATGGATAATTAAAAAAAAAAACTCAAAGGTTAATTCATCTATATTAATTTAATTTTATTTATTAATTAATAATATTTATTTATTAATTATATTTATTAATTATATTTATATATATATTAATATTATTAATTTATTTTGTTTATTTATTTATTTCTAACGTTTTTTTTTTAAATAAATATTCATTAAACACAAATAGATTAAATAAAAAATGAATAAATAAATAATATAAAAAATTAAATTTTTATGGATTAAAAATTAAAAAAAAACATTTATTTATTTATAATTAACATTAGGTATAGTTTGCACAATTTGGAGTAAAAATACTTAATTATTAATTATCTATAGCATTATATTATATTATATTACATTAACAGTAGTTATTATAATCATAGGGTTAACAATATATTTTTTATTATAAAAAATATATTATTTATTTAAAACATTTATTTTTTAAATTTAATAAAACTCTAATAAACCATATTTTATGTATATATTATGTATCTTTTATACATATTATATATCTATATATTAGTAAAGTCTTTACGTGAATAAAAAAATAGTAAAAATAAAAATCTTTTTTTTTTTTATGTTTTACTAAAGTTGTATTATTATTCATAGGTTTATCGTGTGGTATTATTTTTATAGAGAGGACTTTTTTTTACAATAAATAATTTTATAAAAAAAAAATAAACACAATAATAAAAAGAATAAATAGAATAGTAAATGAAGAAAAAAAAATTATAAATATAAATAATATATAAAGATAATTCTATTATTACTATTATTAATGTAATGCATTGATTAATAAAAATAAATAAATAAATAATTTATAATATAATATTATTATAAAGAAAAAAAAATGTATATTTTTTTTTTTCATATTCAGGAGATTTTTTTTAAATGGAAAATAAATTTTAATCCATAAAAGTCTAAAGAAAGTTTCAGCTTTATCAAAATAATAATAATAATAATAATAATAATATATATATAATATATAAAAATAATAATAATAATAATAATAATATATAAAAATAATAATAATAATAATATATAAAAAAAAAATAAATATTAGGTGGATTAGATTTTCATTGATTATTATTTATTATTTATTTACTTATTTATTTATTATTATTTATTTATTAATATTTAATTATTTATTATTTTTTATTTATTTATTTATTATTTATATTTAATATTTAATTTTTTATTATTTATTATTATTTATTAAACACACCATTCATCATCATTATCCATTATTCATTATTCCATTATTAATTATTAAAACTTTTTTAATTATTATATAGTACTATAATAATTAATTATGGATATAAAATTAAATGATATAAAATGAAAATAAAAACTTTAATTATTAATTAATTGTTTGATGAATTATCACTGATTTATAGTGTGATTTAATGTAACGTGATATAAAATAGATTTATGTAATATCATAAATTCTATAAAATACATAAAATTAATGTAAACATAAAATTTATAACATAAATTTTATGTAAATATTTAAATAATTTATAAATTTAATAAAGTTTTATTTTTATTATTATATTTGTATTTTTATATGTTATAATTTAACTAAATAATTAATTCTTATTATTTTAAAATAGTTTATAATTAAAGAGTATTATATAAAGAATAATTTTTCTTTATATATATTCTTTGCAGCAGCGTTTTGGCCATTTTTTTATATTCATATTTATTATATTAATTAATAAAAAGATGTTTTAATAGTATTAATAATATGAATTATAAAATTTAGTATTTAAATAAAATAAATTTAAATAAATAAATAAATAAATAAATAAATAAATAAATAAATAAATGAAATAAATTATATTTATAAAAACGTAAATAAATAATAAAACTTCTCCCTAAAAGAGATAAAACTAACAGAGTTATATCCTTATTTAATTTTTTTTTTTTTATATATCCAATAATAATAATAATCATAATATTAATATTTATAAATATAATAAATACATAAAATATCTCCTTTAAAATAACAAAAAAAAAAAAAAAAAAAAAAAATACATAAAATATCTCCTTTAAAAAAAAAAATATTTTTCAGACTTGTAACAATTTATAAAACAATTAGTACAAGATTAAACTCTTATTATTTATTATTTATTATTTATCATTTATTTATTATTAATTATTCCATTCTTTTTTTTTTTTTTTTTGGGGATTCATTTCCTTTTCAAGTTTTAATTTGTTTCTTATTTATTCTATTTAAATCATTTTGTTTATCTTTTATTTTTGTTTTTCTATTTTTTGTTTTATTTTGTTTTTTGTTTTTTTGTTTTATTTTGTTTTGTTTTAAATAACAAACTATCTTTTAATTTATTTCTATATTTTATTTTTTAAATTTTATTTTTTAAATTTTATTTTTAAATTTTATTTTTTAATTTTTTTTTTTTTAAATTTTATTTTTTTTTTTTTTTGTTATTTAATTTCATTTTTTTTTTTTTTTTGTTATTTAATTTCATTTTATTTCCATATATATCTAAATTATCTAAATATCAACAAAAAGGTTCTTCATCCAATTTTAATTTTAATTTTAATTTTTTTTTGTTTTATAATTCATAACATATAATCAAATAATTAATATTTTTATTTATTTACTTATTTATTTATTAATATGTATATTTTTTATTTATAAATAATGTTAAATATTTGAAAAATATGTCAAATATTTATAATGAAAATAGTTCATTTTGGAGTAATATTAAGTCATCCTTTTTTTTTTTCATAATTATTTTTTTTTTTTTATTCTTCATAATAGTCCTAAAAATACTAATATTAATTATTCATAATAAAAATAAAAGTAAACTTAATATATTAATTAAAATATTTATTATGAAAAAAAATTTAAATATTCAACTAGAGATAGGTTAATATAAAATAAATATTCTATTCAATAAATTTAGTTATAATCACGTGAAATGATTTTATAAATTATGAAAATAACATGATAAAAATAAACGTGATTTAAAATAACGTATTTAATATAAATTTATGTTTTGACATAAATTTATTTTAGACCATTGTTTTATGTAAACAAAAATTTATTGTTTAATATTTTTTAAATAATTTTATTTTATTTTATTATTTTAATATTTTTTTAATGAATTTATTAAATTTTTAAAATTATATTTTTATAGATATATTTTTATTATTTTCATATTACTTTTTGTACTAAATATTTTTAATTTTAAATAATTAATTAAAATTATAAGAATACTTTAAATATTAGTTTAAAATGAATTTAACGGATAAAAATAAGTGTATTTCATTATAATTATTCAGTTTATTTCTTGTCAACTTAAATATTAACAATAAAATAAAATTATGCTAATAAATAATTAATAAAATTTCTCTCTAAAAAGGAAAACAGAATTGTGATTCTATATTACAAAATATTTCAATTAAAAAGATAGGTTTAATATATATTTCATATTGATAAATAAGTAAATGTTCATATCTTTATTGATTCTTAATTTTTGTGAAATAATAATATTTATCAAGAGAAGGTGATGTAACTTCATTATTCCATGATAATTTATTTTTTCTCTCCTTATTTTCTTAATCTTATAGATCTAGTAAATTGGCCTTTATGAAGAAAATTTTCATGTGGTTAAAGGATTAAAATGAAATAGAATAAAAATAAAATAAAATTAAATAAAAAATAATAAAATTAAATAAATTTAAAAAAATTAATAATAAAAAAAATAAAATAAAATAAAACAACCCAGATATAATGAATACTCCTATCTGGGCTATTTTATTTTTTTTTTTTAATTTATATATATATATATATGAATAAAATTATAAAATTAATTATAAATTTTTAATTAATATATAATTAAATATGTAATAGATATTAATAAATAAATTTACAAATAATAAATAAATAATTTTTTTTTATTATTAAATAATTTACATATAAATAAAAATAATTAATAAAAAAAATAATTAATTAGTCCTTTCGTCATCATAAAATAATTATTAAATAATTATTATTTTAAGGATGATTCAAATAAACTTTAAAAACTTTTTATTAGTTTTTTTTTTTTTTTTTTTATTTTTATTTTTGAATAATATTTAAATATTAATTAGTTGATTTTTTTTTATTTTTATTTTATTTTATTTTTTTTTTTTTTTTTTATAATAATATAGGCATAAAATATGAAAGTTCGGTAGAGTGGTTAATAGGATTAATTTAAATAATAATTTGAATAAACTTTAATAGACAAAATAATTTTTTTTTTTTTTTTTTTTTTTATTATTTTGTTTTGTTTTATACTTTAAAAGATGGGAAATGAATATTTATTATACATAAAAGTTAACCTAAATTAATTAATTAATTAGTCTTTTATAAATAAAAAAATGGAAAATAAACTTTCGAATATTGAATCAATAATTTTTTTTTTTTTCTAAAAAAATATTTTAAATATTTGGAGTTAAATATTTATATTTATATTTATATTTTATTTATATTTATATTTATATTTTATTTATATTTATATTTATATTTATATTTATATATATATATATATATATATTTATAACAGAGAGACTAACGCATTCTGCATCTTTATAATTTTAAATTTAACTACTTCAAAGTATAAATATAAATGCAATTCTCTTATATTTATTGATTATATATATATATATATATTGTTTTTATATAATCATTTTAATTGTATCATATAAAAAGGAAATAATTGAATTTTTTTTCTTTTTTTCTTTTTCATAGTTTATTTTAATAACATTGTATTACATTACACATGAATTTTATTTTGCTTTTTTTTTTATTATATAAAACTTGTTAAGTAATTTGAATGGTATCGTTGATTCATATAATCATCAATGGTATCAACATTATAATTACTAAACCCAATATTTGGACCTATTTGAATATAAATACCACTATTAATCATAGTCATATTTTCTAACTCATCCATTTTATATTTTAAATTATTTATTTTTATTATATAATATTTCGATGATTCCATTTATCTTACCATCCTTTTTCTTGAAATATCACTTCAAAGGAGAATTCTTTTACCTATAAAGATTTCTCTTCAATAATTAAACTTAAAATAAACATTTTCTTCTTTTATATTCTTAATCAAAATCTTATTTTCATTTTGTGCCTTTTTTTTTTTTTTTTTTTTTTTTTTTTTTTTTTCTGTTCTTTTATATTTTCTATAATAATTTAAAAAGAAACAGAAATAAATCTTTCAAGGTAATTTTTATCTCAGAAATTAAAAATGAAAAATATATATTTTTTTATTCATATTGTTGAATATAAGAGGTCCAGATAGTAACCACTTAATTAAAATGGATTAAAAGTTTACTAAGATAAGTAAAAATAGAAATAAATAATTAAATAAAAAGTTTTTTTTTTTTTTTTTTTTTAATTATTGTTATTTTATTATTATTATTATTATTATTTTTTATGATAATATATTATGTCCAATCTTCTATGTCATTTTATACATCCAAAATGTTAATACAATTTTATTTATTAAAGTTATAAATCAAAAATAAAAAAAAATTATATAAATAACGAATTATATATTATTATAATTATATATCATGATTAAAATATAATATTAAATTATTTAAAAAATAAAAAAAAATTACCAGTACAAATTTAAAAGTATAAAATTAAATATTATTAATTCTTCAACCGTTAAAGCTTTTTTAGTAAAGAAAAAATTTATATTTATATTATGTATTTTTCTTCTCCAGAATAATTAATAAAACTACATAAATATAAGAATTAATATCTTCATATCATAAAGAAATATAAATTAAATTACATATACTATAATTTTAAAATATAAAAATATTGATCACCCTTCATTATCGCTATGATAGTCTTTATATATTAAAATATTAATAAAATAGATAATTTTTTATATTAAGTGATAGATTGAGAGTAAAATCATCAATAATTTATAATTTATAATTTATATTGTATAAATTAATTTTAACAATTTCAGTTTAAATATATGAAAAAGTAATATTTAACCAAATAATTTAATTTTTTTTTTTTTTTTTAAAAAAACAAAAAAAAAATATAAATTAAAAACAATATATTAAGGATAATAATATTTTAAATATTCAAACAAAATGAAAATTTTGATGTGTTTAAATATTTAACTTAAAAATATATTGATTTAAATTTATTATTAATAATATATAAAATTAACATATTATTATTATTATTACTATTATTATTTTTTTTTTATTTTTATTTTTATTTTTATTTTTATTTTTATTTTTATTTTTATTTTTATTTTATATCTTATATATTCATTTTTATCTATGCCTATTGGATTAATACATAAATATAACACATAAAGAAAAAAAAAATTACTTTTTACTATTAATAATTATAATATTGTATCCAAAATTACTTGTATTAAATGAAAATTCTTATAGTGTTAAAAGTTGAATTTATGTTTAATTTTTATTTTGGAAAAAAATTTTATAATATACTTTTAAAACTATTTTGATGTATATTCCTAGAGAATTAATTCAAATTTTAAAGCGATTTAAATATATTTTCATTTATAATATATATATATATATATATTATAAATATCTTATTATGTTTTATTTTTAAAAAAAAATAAATTTTTACGGTTTGATTATATTAATAGTTTATGTAAGAAATAATATAATAAAAATAGATTATATTGATAGTTTATGTAAGAAATAATATAATAAAAATAGATTATATTGATAGTTTATGTAAGAAATAATATAATAAAAATAGATTATATTGATAGTTTATGTAAGAAATAATATAATAAAAATAGATTATATTGATAGTTTATGTAAGAAATAATATAATAAAAATAGATTATATTGATAGTTTATGTAAGAAATAATAAAAAAAATAAAATCTTAAAACATTTATTACAAATGGAACATAATATATGATTATGAATTACTAAAATATTATTAAATAATTTATTTTGTTAAAAACAACAATAAAATATTTTATGTCTATATTCTTTATTTATTAAGACTTATTTCACTTTTATTATTAAAATTAGATAATTAAATAATTATTTATATATTCACTTTACCCTTTTAAAAAAAAAATATATATATATATATTATTTATTTATTAATTTTATTTATTTATTATTATTATTATTAATAATTTATTATTGTTAAAAATATTGTCATTTATAATATTAAAGATATCATATTTAATATTTCAGTCCCATAAGTTTCTTTATCATCAGGAAATCTTCTGTTAAAATACTTTTTTTAAATAAGAATCCTATGTCTTTTTCCCATTTAAAAAAAAAAAAAAAATAATAATAATAATAATAATAATAATAATAATAATAATAATAATAATAATAATAATAATAATAATAATAATAATAATAATAATAATAATAATAATAATAATAATAATAATAATAATAATAATAATAATAATAATAATAATAATAATAATAATAATAATAATAATAATAAAAGTAATATATATATATATATTTATATATTTTCATAACTATATAAATAAACAAATTATAAGAAAGAAATCAACATAGCATTTATAATAAGTGGTAGTTAATTTATACTATATATATTTGACTTTTATTTTTGAGTTTAAAATGGTTTATTATTATTATTACTATTATTATTATTATTATTATTATTATTATTATTATTATTATTAGTATTATTATTATTAGTAGTAGTAGTAGTAGTAGTAGTTGTTGTTGTTGTAATAATAATATTATTAATATTTTCCTTTAATGAAAAAAAGATATAAAATGATTTAACTCAAATATAATTTTTAATATCGAGAAAAAAAATAAAAAAAGGAAAGAAAATATTATTCTTTATATAATAATTAATTAATTAATAATCACAAATGTTTATATATATTTTTAATTATAAAAATAACTTTTGAAATATTATATTGACATTATTATTTCAACATTGATTATATATAGAAGCTATAGACTTAAAAAAAAAAAAACCTATTAGGGAAGAGAATCAAAAAATCTGTTGATGAAATGAATAAAGAAAATAATAATAAAGGAAAAAATTTCAAAGTAAATATAAAATTTATGAAATGATTAATATTCATATTATTATTATTATTATTATTATTATTATTATTATTATTATTATTATTATTATTATTATTATTATTATTATTATTATTATTATTATTATTATTATTTTATTATTATTATTATTATTATTATTATTATTATTATTATTTTATTATTATTATTATTATTATTTTATTATTATTATTATTATTATTATTTTATTATTATTATTATTATTATTATTTTATTATTATTATTATTATTATTATTATTTTTATTATTATTATTTTATTATTTTATTATTATTATTATTATTATTATTATTATTATTATTATTATTTATTATTATTGTTATTATAATTGAATTTTATTTAGTAAAAATTTTAGAAATTTTTCAGATAATAAAAACTGTAAAGTTCTTCTAAAGTACAAATAAATTATATGGACCACTTGAAAAATTTTTATGTAAACTATTTATGATATATATAAAAATGATATTATACATATTATCTATTACGTATAAATTTATATAAAAATTATTTTATTATTTTCTAGTTTGAATGATTTAAAAATTAAATAATTAATTTAATGATATAAATAATATAATGCATAAATATATAAATAAATTTTATTTTCATTTAAAAAGTTTATCTATTTTTATTATTATTATTTAGGATAGAATTTCCTTTAATTATTTCTTTCTTTGGAATTATTATCATCATTAATTTTATAAATTTTAACTATTTCATCATCATCATTTCCCATTAATTTTTTAACTATTTCATTATAATCATTTCCCTCATATTTTTTAACTATTTCATCATCTGTACCTTTTATCGTATTATTTTTAAGCTCGAAATCCTTTGTGGATTAAATTCATTTTTTTTATATAAATTATAAATAGATGTTTTTTTTTTTAAATTAAAATTTTTTTTAATACAAAAATTATATCACATGTATTATGTAAATTTTTATGGTTAATTATCATAATATTATTAATAATTTTTCTATGTTTCAATAATTAAAATAGATAATAATATTAAAAAGGAATAAGAAAGAATATGGTAAAAGATCAAATTTATTATCAAATAGAGTAGATATAATAAAATTAAAAATTAAATATATATAAAAAATTTTAATTTACTAATAATATTTTAGAATCAATTATTCATTTTATTATCAATCTTATTTTTTCTTCAATAGTAAAAAAAATTAAATTAATTATAAAAGCAAAAGAAATTTAATAAATAAATAAAGAAAAAAAAATAAAAATAAAAATAAAAATAAAAATAATATTTAATAAATCAATATTTAAAGTATAAGAATAAAAAATAAAATAAAATAAAATAAAAAAAAAGGTAATAATTATAAAAAAATAAAAGGTAAATTATAATAAAATAATATATTAATAAAAAAAATATAAATTGTTTATAATATATATATATTTTTTCTTTTTTTTTTTTTTTTTTTTTTTTTTTCTACAATATTTTTATTTATTATATACTATACGAAAGCTTATACATATAAGCTATCGTATAATATGATACATTTCTATTTTTTTTTTTTTATGATTTATTAATCTAAAAATTTTTATTTTTATTATATATAATTAATAATTAATTTAATATTTAATCATTTATATAAATAATAAACATAATTTAAAGAAATTTAAATAATTAATAATGGGTGATCTTATTACTTATGCTAAAGACTTAATAACTTCCCTTATTGGTGAAAAATGTTATGTTGAATTAGTTGAAAATTTAAACATTAAAAATATTGATTGTGTTAAATATGCCTTCTCCAAGGTTCTTGGTTTAGGTATGGTTTGTGGTGGTGCTATTTTAAAGGTTCCACAAATTATTAAAATTTTAATGTCAAAGTCTACTAGAGGTATTTCTGTTACTTCCTACTTCTTAGAAATGTTAGCATTATTAATCAATATTTCATATAATGTTCGTTTTGGATATCCATTTACTACTTGGGGAGAGTATCCATTTATGGGTAAGTAATTAAATAATAATTTTCAGATTTTAATATAAATATATTTAATAAAAAATTTATAATTTAATTATCTTTTTATATTGAATAAAATAATAATAATAATAATATTATTATTATTATTATTATTTTTATTTTATTATTATTATTAATACTTTATTATTTTAAATTAATATTTAATAATTATTACTATTTTATATTTTATTTAAACTTTCATCAAAATGCAAATTACAATATAAATTATCTATTCAAATTTATTTTTCTTAAATATAAATTTAAAAATCATTTCTAAAAACTAAATTATATTTTAAAAAAATATATAAATAATCATAATATATGAAAAAATAAATAAATTAATAAATAAAATAGCTGTTCAATGTTTCATTGTACTTTTCTTAATTTACTTCTACAGAAAATCTAGAAAAAATTTAATTTATTTCTTATCTCCATTACTTATTTTACTTGTTATCTTCCAACCAAGTAAGTCAAAATAAAAATAAATCTATAATAATAAATCATATAAATTATATATTAATATTTTTCATTTATTCAATCATTTTCTAATGTAATATTATTATTTTAATATTTATTATGAACTTGATAATTTTTTTTTTCTTTAATTATTTAATATAATTCAAATAATTATAAGGTATTATTCCAAACTCTCTTCTTCAAATTCTCCAAACTTCCACTATCGGTATTACCATTGCTAGTCGTTTACCACAAATTATTACCAACTACAAGCATAAAAGTACTGGTGAATTATCTGCTCTTACTGTTTTCTTCCAATGTGCCGGTTCATTAGCTAGAGTTTTCACTACTATTCAAGAAGTTGATGATTATGTTGTTATGGCTGGTAATCTTATTGCTAGTTCCTTGAATACTGTCTTATTCTTACAAGTTCTTTACTACTGGAGATCTGGTTATCTTCCACTTAAAAACAAGAAATCAAAAGCTAAACAAATGAAGAGAATATAAAGCCAGGACGAAAAAATTGATATAAAAATTAATTAGAATAAAAAAAAAAAAAAAAGTTGAAATAAAATAGAACTTTTTGAAAATTTAATTATTTTTTATATTAATTTTTTTGGTTGCGCTTATGAAAATAAAAATAATAAATTTATTAAAGTTATTAATTTAACTTATAAAGCTTTTTTTTTTTTTTTTTTTTTTTTTTTTTTTTTTTTTTTTTTTTAAAGTAATAGATTAAAATAATAATAACAATAAGAAAAAGAAAAAGAACAAAAAAAAGAAGAAAAAGAATTTAAAAAAAAAGCAATTTGACAATAAATATTTAATATGTAAATATAAAGTAACGAATAATCAATAGCATATTAGCATAATAATATCTTAAATATAGTTATTTAAATATATATATTAATTAGATATAATAAATGAATCAACATAAATATATTAACTAGACAGAAAAAGTAAAAATAAAAATAAAAAATAAAAAAAATATATATTTAATGATATTAACTATTCATAATAAATGAATATACATATATATATTAATAATAACAAATAAAATAAGATAAAGACAAATAAAATAAAATAAAGAAAAATTCTAAATATATATATTAATATAGTGATATTTATATTGTATTGTGTAATTGTGTATATTGTATTGATAATTGAAAAAACTTGATAAATTTTAAAAGAAAAAAAAAAAATTTATTTCATTTTATATTATTATTATTATTATTATTATTATTATTATTATTATTATTATTATTATTATTATTATTATTATTATTATTATTATTATTATTATTATTATTATTATTATTATTATTATTATTATTATTATTATTATTATTATTATTATTATTAAAAAAGAAAGTAATGGAAATAGATACTTATTTTAATAGAAAATTTATTATTTAATATTTTATTATATAAAGTATTTATATATATATATATATAACAGGATACTGAAATTATCAATAAAAATATTATTTATATTATTTTTAAATATTTTTAACTTTTAAATATTTTTCTTTAAATATTCATGAAGATGCATTGTCATTTAATAATTATTTATTTATTCATTTATAGATTTATTTATATATTTACTTTTATCATTTACTATTAATTATAGTAATAAATCACAAATAAACAAATAAATTAATAATAGTGATAATAATAATACTATTAATATTTAAGAATATTAGAATTACAAAATTGTCAATATTTAATCATCAAAGATAAAAGTATGGGTAATTTTTTATTATTATTTATTTTTATTATTTGAGATGTAATAATATGTGCATATATATATATATTTATTTGTATTTTTTTTTTTTTTTTTTAAAATAAAAATAAAAATAAATAAATAAATAAAAATTATGATTTTCATAATATTAATAATAATAATTATATATATATATATATATATTTTTTTTATTAAAAAAAAAAATTTTTTTTTATATATGTATAGTAGTTATTTAAAAGATAATAAAAGTTTATTCTTCTCTTAATCATTTTATTGATGGAAATTGCAAATACCCAATTGTTTTAACTCTGATAAGGCATAATTAGATTTTTCAGTTAAATTATCTAAACTATCAAGATTAGCTCCAGCAATTAA
>JACVTC010000027.1:530000-535000 GCA_016946835.1 Neocallimastix lanati (nom. inval.)
TATATTTCGTACATTAAATTTCTTTAAAGGTTCTAACTTCTTCTTATTATAATTATTATAATTATTATTATTATTATTATTGCTATTAATAGCATCTTTCATTAATACTCTTTTCTCATTTTTTGTTTCTTCTTCTTCTTTACCCTTTCTCTTTCTATTATATTCTTGTAATAATCGTTCCTGTTCCAATATAATAGACTGTACTTTATCTAGTGCTATTGTTTGTCTTTTCTTTGGAGGTACAAAAGGATTATCACTTAAACTATTTATTAAAACTTCTTCTCGTTGAAGTTGTTCCAACAAAATATCATTTGTTATATTATCATTATTATTATTTATGTTTCCTTTTATAACATATTTATTAGTATTGCTGTTATTTTTGTTATTATTATTATCCGATAGTAACTTGTCATTATTTATATTATTAATATTATTAATAATAGGTCTTTTAGGTAAATTATCTTTTTTTGAAGGTGATTTATTAAATATGTTACTTTTATTATATTTCCCCCATTCTATTGTTTTTTTAATCTCATTATTTCTTAATTCAGTTTTTAAATCATCTAATGAATTTGAAATTTCTTTTTTTGGCTTACGGTTCATATTAAAATTTGATAGTGCATTATTAATTAAAGATTTTTTATTATTATTTATTACATTTTCTGCTTTAACATCTTTCTTAATAGTTTTTGGCTTTTCATTTACTTCTATTAATCTTTTAATTGGACTCTTTATATCTAGATTTTTACTTTCTCTTTTTATAATTTCATTCGTATGTCTAAAATTTGAATTTATATTTGAATTAGAAGAAATGTCTTTTTTTATTTCCTGACGTTGTTTTTTCTTTGTTGAAAAAGAATTTCCTTCCTCAATAATATTAATTTTCCTTTTACTAATATTATTATTACTACTAACATTATTATGATTATTGTTATTACTATTATTATTATTATTTAGAGAATTAAGTGTTCCAGTTAAATCAACAACTGATTTATTAAAGCTTGATAAATCTGTTTCAATAGAATTTTGAGACGATTTAAATTTATTTTCTTCTTCTTCTTGTATTTTTTTTGCCAATTCAAAATCATCATTTTCAATTTTTTTCCACCTTTCATATTCTAATTGTTCTTCTTCCTGTAATTTCTTTGCTATATAACTATCATACTGTACTTGTAGTGCATCATCAAACTTTTTTTTATTTGCTAAGCCCATTATTACGAAAAAAATAAAAATAAAAATAAAAATAAATAATAATAAAAAAGTAAAATTAAAATTAAATAATAATAAAAATAATTACAAAATACTGTATTATATATATATATTAATTTATATTTTAAAACTATTCAATAATATTATTTAAAAAATTTAATAATTTAATTTAAATGTTCAATATTATTAATAAATTGGATATATAGTTTGAATAAACATAATATAAATAAATTTTAATAGATAAATTATTAAAAATAAAAGATTTATTTTGAATTCATATTGTTCTAATCTTTTTTTTTTTTTTTTTTTTTTTTTTTTTTTTTTTTTCATCATATTTAAAAATAAAAATTAAAAATAAAAGTATTTAATAAAAAACATATATATAAAATAAATATATGTATATAATTTTATTACTAATAAAAATAAAATAATAATAATAATAATAATAATAATAATAATAATAATAATAATAATAAAGTTACTAAAAATATTTATATAAATTATGTAATATCAATTAATTTAATTAAAAATTAAAATTATAATACTTCATATAATAAAATAAAAAAAAAAAAGAAAAAAAAGTAAGATACAAAGTATTTGAAACTTTAAAAATTTAATGGAAAAATTTATAATTAATAAAAATAAATTAAAAAACCTCCAACTACTAATCATTATTAAAAAAAAAATAATTCAATTAGTAATACTTGTAATATATATAACTATTAATAATAGATTATTTTGTTTTTCTTTTTTTTTATTTTTTATTTTATTTTTATTTTTTCATTTTAATACTTCAAAGAAAAAAAAATTATATATTTGATTGATTTTTAATTTTTATTTTATTTATTTATTTATTTATTTATTTTATTTTATTCTTTTTTTGAATATATTTAATACTTTTTAGTAAATAGAATTCGAACTAAGATAGTTTTGTGTTAAATAAGCAAATACAAGCATATAAAAATTTATCATTCTATTAATTATTTTAAATTTCTTATTTCTTTTTTTTTTTTTTTTTTTGATATTTATATCATTATTGTAAAAAGAATTCTTTTTATTGTTTTTACTTTTTGACTTTTTTTGTTTTTTGGATTATTAAATTTTATTATTTTTAGTTTTTACTTTAAACAAATATAAAAAATATCTATTTTTTTCCCCCTTTAAATATTATCAATTGATCATTTAAATTTGAGAAAGTAACCATTCCTCATCAAAATCAGTAGGATCTCTTAATTCAAGAGCCTTTTATTACAATAATTATATATATATATATATATAAAATAACAAAATTACAATCAACAAAAAATAATAATTGTCAATATTTAATATATTTATTAAACTATTATTTAACAATATTTTATTTTATATTACCTTTCCATTAATTAGGGATTCACTTTGAACAAGATTTTTAGCAGAACTGTAAAGCATAGTAGTTTGAGTTGGAATACCTATTAAAGAATATTGATTTGTATTAAATATCAATAAATCATATATATATTATCAAATAAAATTATTATAAACATTATAATTATAATTATTATTATTATTATAATTATTATTATTAAAATTATATTTATTATAATTATTATTGTTGTTGTTATTTATATATATTTATTTATAATTATTATTATTGTTGTTTATATATATTTATTTATAATTAAATAAATAAAAATTTATAAATAAGCTTTATATAAAATATTTTCAATATTTTTATTGAATATTTTTTTTTTCTTTGATATTTTATTTATTTTATTAACCTTCTGGAATATAGCAAATGAAAATTAAGGGGTTAGAGAGACGACCATCTTCATGAACTCTGTTGTAAGATAAAAGAATGTATCTTGGATCAATATCTGGTAATTCATTGTAAAATTCATCAAGATTAACATCTTCAATTAATTCATCCTAATTAGATATATGATTTAATTATTTTTTACATATATGTACATTAAAATTTTAATGAAACTTTCAATATTTTATATATATATATATATATATGATAATAAATATTTTTAAAAAAATATTTATTATCATTTTCCCGAAATTTAATATTTACTTCTTCGATAACGAGTTTTTCTTCATCAATTCTAACTGTTTAATATTTTTTTAAAAAAGTTCAATCATTGGTATATAAAATAAAATAGTATATAAATAACAGTGTTTCAATTAGTAAATATATTATAATATAATAAAATTTTATTTATTTATTTATTTATTTATTTACTATTTATTTTTTATTATTATCTAATTTTTTTTTTTTAATATATTTCTTTATTTACTAACTTAATAAGGCAGTGTGAGTCTTGCTTCTTCTAGTTCTAAACTTTTTAATAGCCTTAGTAAGTTCTGGATCGATTTTAAAAACGTTAGAACTCTACATACGATATTAATATTTATTAAAAATTAAAAAAAAAAAAATAAAAATTATAAATAAACGAATACAAATTATATACATATATACTTTTTCAATTATTAAAATATTTATTCTTTTTTCAATTTTTATATCATCCACCAAAGTAATTTAATAATTTAAATTAACTTTATTATTAAAAATATTGTTTCCATTAATAAATTTAATTCTTAACAGTTAATATTAAATAAATAAAAATAAAATATGATAAAAATATATTATTTAATTTTGATAATAATGTATAAAAAAAACAATATCATTTCATTTGTTTAAAGAATTTTAAAATATAAACAAAAGTATTTCAATAGAGATTACTACTTATTTAATTAATTTATAATAATGAAAATATATATTGAATTAATCTGAATCTCATAAATAAAATATTATAAATTATTATTCTTGAAAAAAAAATAATAAAATAATAATAATATAATAATAATTGAAATAATTGAAGTAATTGAATTTACCATTTTCCTTTGATGTATTTATTTATTTATTTATTTATTTATTTATTTTATTATAAAATATGTAAATAATTTAGAAAAAAAAAATTCCATAAAAATTTTTAATCTTTAAAAACATTATAAATCGAAAATTAATTTACAAAAAAAAATTAATGGTAAACTCTAATTTTTAATAAATTATAAATTTTATTAAAATGTAAATTATATTTTTTTTTTTTTTTTTTTTTGAAAACTTAGGATAAACTATTAATTATACATATTAACATAATTTTTTTTATATATTTAAATAATATAATATATACTTTTCTACCGATTTTAGAATAATTAGATAATATATAATCCAAATTTAGCTATTCAGTCTTTAAGTATTTCATTTTTTTATAGTTTTAATAAAATCATTATAATCTATCTTTATTTTAATGAATTGTTTTATAAGAATTATAAATATAAATTATTAATATTAATGATCTATTTCTTCTCTTTTCTTTACTTTTTTTTATAAAAAAAAAAAAAAAAAAAAAAAAAAAAAAAAAAAAAAAAAAAAAAAGATAATAATAAAATGATCTTTAAGCTTTTAATCAATTAAAATTTCTTATTAACATACATCAAAGAAAAAATAACATAAATATAATATATATATATATTGATATAATACAATTAGTATTTTTTAAAATTATCTTCTATCATTTGTACTAATAAATAAATAATTATATGAAAAATATATAAATTTGCAAGGTAAACATTTTATTAAAATAATTAAATATAATCAATTTTATTATAATGGTTTTCATTATATTCCTTATATTTCATATAATCACTTTTTTTTTATTTTAAATATAAATAAAAATTTTATACCTTTTTTATTATTATTATTATTATTATTATTATTATTATTATTATTATTATTATTATTATTA
>JACVTC010000027.1:537500-540000 GCA_016946835.1 Neocallimastix lanati (nom. inval.)
TAATAACAAATAAAAAATAATTGCAAAGTATAATTATAAAAAATTCAATAATTTAAAATAAGTTTCATATATTAAATTTTGAAATTTTTTTTTATATAAAAAAAAAGTCTGAAATATATATAACTTAAATAAAAATTTACCTGAACATGTTAATTGGAATAAATTCTCTCTTTCAAATCTTTTAAAAACACTACTTTTAATTTCACCAAATTGATTTGAAATTAAAAATGAAAGTAAAGCATTATTATATGAATTAATAGCAACATTTAAAGATACAACTAAATAAAATAAAACAACAGTGTGTAAAACTATTATTTATATATTATTATAATTACAATTAGTAAGTATATAATTAATATATATATATATAAATAAAAATTAAAATTTTATTTTAATTAAGTATACATTAAAATATAATTTATTTTATTAATAATTTTACAAAAAAAAAAAAAAAAAAAAAAAAAAAAAAAAAAAAAAAAAAACATTATTACTTAAATATGCTAATGAAACAATGAAATGAACAATTAGTGGGAATCGACTTCCTTTATTTGATTTTTTAATAATATTTTCAGCTAATAATGAATCTAATACATCATGTCCAAATGCACTACAAAGTTTATCAAAATTCTATTTTATAATTAAAAAAAATTAAAAAAAAATAAAAAATAAATATATTTATATCATATCAATATATGTTGGTTTTTAAATTTTATGAATATAATATATTTATTTATTTAAAATTATATAAATATAATTACCTCCATTAAATTATAAATTAAATATAATTTAACGATGTTTTGACCCCGAATAAAGTGATATAAACGTGATACATCAATATATTGTAAAAATATGCAACAGAATAATATTAAAAGACATTTTAATAAATCACTTTTATGTCTTAATTTAAATGCTCCTCTATAATAATAATATTAATAATAAATATATATATATATATATATATAAATTTAAATGAATATTTAATAATTTGTATTTTTATTATTACTAAATTATTAATATTTTTAGCTTTAAAAATAAATAATAATAATAATAATAATTTATTTAATATTTACTTCACAAATATTCCTTTAAACATTGATTTTATTGCTATAATCAATCGAATTGGTAATATTGTAAATATATATAAGAAAGAATCCAAGCAAATTAAAATACCATAGTTTAAAAACTTTAATTTTTTCATAATTATATATATATATATTAAAAAAAATAATAATAAGATTAATATATATTTATCTTTAGATGATAATATATTATTTATGATTAATAATTATTTTTTAAAAAAAAAACCTTTTCCAATTCAACTGGTACAGCTAAAAAGTTTTGAATTCTTTCTTTCTTTAATTCCGATAGTTTTTCAGGGATAGCATCTTCTCCGTATATCTCTGATTTTAAAAACAACCAAGGATTTTTATAATAATCTGGATAAACAATGTCATCTCTACTTTTTTCAAACTTTTCATCCTCACCTCTTTGTTCATTTTCTTTTTCAGAAGAAATTTGAGGAGGAGTAGATGTTTCCACAATAGGGGTATCTCCAAGAACAGAGCTCTTTTGTTTATCATCTGGTGTCATTTTAATTGAATTATTTAACTTACTTTTTTCATTATATAATTTTGCTTTATTCATATTTATATATTCCTTTTCTTCGACAGTACCTGAAAGTGTAGTAATAGATTCTTCCGAAGAAGAAATATCTTTAATTTGATTTAAATTAGAATATGATAAATTCACTGAATCAGGATTTATTTTAGTATTCGATGGTATATTTTGAGATGGTATATTTTGAGATGGTATATTTGGCATATGAACATTACTATTTTGCTCACCAGATAATGTGGTATAAATTTGACTTGGTAATAGCTCTGGTAATGAATTAGATCGTAAACGATAAGGAATATCTTCTACGTCGAGGAAAGATTCTTTATTCGTTGGATTATTAGTAATATTATTGGTGCTAATATTGTGATTGTTTGCATTATTATTAGTATTATTGGTATCAGAGTTGAGAACATTTTTATCATAAATAATAGAATCATTCGTACTTAAATCTTCTGAAGAATCTGGTGATATATAACCACTTACTATATTATATGAAGAAGTATTCGATCCTGATTTCTTTACATTTTTATCATTTATTTCCTCTTCTTTTAGATTATACATATTATCTGGAATATAAATGGGTTCGTCAATTATAGATAACTTTTCTCCAGTTTTAAATTTTTTTTTTGAGTGTTGAATTTTATTTCTTTTATTATTTTTATTATTACTATTCATCATATTATCTAAATTTTCAACCGAATTATTTAATTTTAAATCAATTTTATTTTCTATATTTATATTATTATTCAATTGATCTAATTTTCCGAAATTCAATGAAGAATCCTTATTTAAAATTTGACTTTCTTTACTTCCATTTTCCTTGCTAATATTATTATTTTTAATGTTCATGTTTTCTTTAACCTGATTATCAGTATTTTGCATT
>JACVTC010000027.1:542500-552500 GCA_016946835.1 Neocallimastix lanati (nom. inval.)
AAAAAATATATTTATAATTCTAACCTTCTGAGATTCAAGCCATAAGAATATCTGAACATTCCATGTAGATATGTTTGTGATTAAGACTCCGTTAATGTTTCAGTAAGCTTTTCAAATAGTGTTCTAATCATTATTGATATTGGTGATGGATCCTCAACGTTTTGGAACGTTTTTCGATGCATCCATTGAGAGCAATGATATCAAAAATTTTGAAGCTAACTACATTGATAGCGGTATTCCGATCATGGAAAAAATGGTGGATTCCATCACCGGTAAATTCATAGGAGAAGCCTTTGTTGGAGTTTGCTATTACACAGCATTACAGCATCAAGTCGAAGAAAAAATGTTTTATCGTATTCTCGGAAATGTTAATGCAATAAGTAAACAGCCTACGGAAGGTAAATCACAAAATGGTGGATTACGTATTGGAGAAATGGAAAGAGACGCATTAATAGCTCATAGGGCTAATGCCATCCTACAAGATATGTTTAAAAATAACACTGACCTTACAGAAATAAAATATTGTAATGTATGTCATTCATTAGGTACAAAAGATACTTGTTGTGATACATCAACAAAAACACTTTCAATATCAAATAGTTTTAACATCATGAATTCCTACTTGGAGTCTATTGGTTTACATACTAAAATTTACGAATAAATAAAACTTTTATAATAAATTATAAAATTAAATAATTATATTTTGAATTAAATAAAGCTTTAATTTAACTAAATAAATTTTTTAAAAATTTAAAAAAAAAAATATTTTATAAACTAAAAATTTTTAAAAAAAAAAAACATTACATTATTATTAACGATTCTAAATTTATATATATTTATTTATATAAACTGTATACTAAAAAAAATATATATATATTTATATATATTTATATTAATAAAATATTTCAAAAAGTTTTTAAAAATATGTATTATCATAATAAAATAAATATAAAATATAAATAAAAAAGAAAGTAAAATAAATTCATTTAATTTTTAAAAAAAATAATAATTCAAAATTTTATATAATATTAATTATAAAATATATAAATTAACTATATAAATTCAATGTATGATTTATTTATACAAAATTGAAACAAAAAAAAAAATAATATTGTGTTTATTTTAATTAATGAATGATTCAAAAAGTATTATTAATTATTAAATCTATAACCAATGATAGATTCAACCATACGATTTGAATCAGATGATGGTACATTTTTAATACGAATGCTATACTTTAACAAATCCATACGAAAATCTTCCAAGCTGTAATTAATTGAACGATTAGACACGTATTGCTTATACCATGCTTTATAGCGGGAATAGCACTCATCGATTGAAATAGCATAGTTATCATTTTCATCAGTTATATCTTTTTCTAGGAATCTGGCTATATGATCACTACGCATAATAAATGACTTGGTAGCTTCAATGACCATTGAAGGAATTTCTAGGGTAGTGTAATCTTCCTGATAATTCTGAATCAGCAAATGGATAAGAGCCTCGGCATAAGCTTGAATTTTCGGTCCTTGCCATGTTGGATTGGCATGCTTTACAGAAGGATTGTTGATGTTTTGAGTGGAAGTTAGAATGGAAATATTCATTTTATTGACAAATCGTTGAGTAAATGGAATCACCAAAATACGATCAATTAATGCGTTATCCAAGTTTGAAATGGTCAATTTATCATTGGTATTGATAATCGGTAATAGATCCACATACACGGTTTGAAGATCCTTGTATAAAGATCTGGATTTAATGTAGCCAACATTACCGGTAATGGCCTTTGTGTCACCAGTAATATTAATCGAGCGACCGTCAGGTTCCTCGCATATGGCGACTCTTGAGTTATTAAGGTCTATCATATGTGGACTCGGTTTATCGGCGGTTACCGACTTTCCTAAAAATAAGGAAACATTTGGAGTGGCAGCATAATCCCCTAAAGCAAGACGTAGCATGTTCGTGAAGGTGGTTTTCCCATTTCGACCCGAGCCAATAAAAAATACAATCGAACGTAACTTATTACCTAAGGTAAGCGTCGAAGCTAAAATCTTCACCACATATTTAATCAACTCATCCTCTACAAAAATATCTTTAAGAAATTGTTTGACCTCTGCTATCTTACCCCTGTGCTCGCTGTAGTACTTGTAATTGGTTGATTTCAAACAGAAATCGCTTGGGCGACCAGGACGTGATGCTTTCTTATTGAAGTCGTAGACGCAATCTTCGAATCTTAGAACGTAGTTTTTATCCATTCGATAAATAAAATTTTCGGTGTAGAAGAATGTTTCGAATTGATCCAAGTTGTTATGAGTAATACTGTTTTTGTTCAAAAACGATAATATTTTATTGGTAAGTCCTTCGAGTGAGTAGTGGTATTCCAAGCAGAGCTCTTTTAATTCATTCACTAAGTGAAGATTGACTTCTTTAGCGAGATTGTAAATACTTAGCTTTTCCCATCCGTTACGTGCATACGAAAACTTATACCATTCGTTATCACTGAATACCAGATAACCAAGATTTAGAACGATAAATATTTTGGAAATAATTTTGCTATTTATTACAGCTTTACTGAAGTACTTTTTAATCGTCATTAATCTTGCCATATTAACTACACGTTCCCCATACTCATCAATGCAGCTGTAAATAATATCAATAATATCCGTCTTTATTCGTTTATTTTTTGAATTATCATTCCCATCGATATTTATATTACCAAGTTTCTCATTTATTTCGTTTATTTTGTTTTCTTTTATTTCACCATCAATACTATTATCTTCATCCGATGTTCTTATATTATTTTCTTCGAAATATTTATTCAATAGTTTGTACGATTTAGTTTGTTTACTTTCATCGTATTTCAAAAGTACAATTAAGAAATAAATTATCGGATGATGGTTATTTATAACTTCTTTCTTTTTTTCTTCTGAAGAAACCATTAATATAAAATTTATATATTTAATGTTATATATGTATCTATTATTTTATAATTTAATTTTCATTTTAAAAAAAAAATAATATTTATTCAATTAAATTGCTAGTTATTAAATTTGTCTGTTTTAAAATTATTATTGAAATATTTACTTGTAATATTATTAAATATACTTTTAAAAATTAAAAGAACATTCAATAAAAATCAACAAGGATTAAAAATAATAATTAATTAATATTTCAAATAAAGAAGTATATGTATATAAAATAAATAATAATAAAACGTAAAAAAAAAAAAAAAAACAAATTTATTAATAATAACAATTATAATAAATAAAACAAATAAAATTACACCAAATTAAATTAAATGTAATTAATAATTTTACTTTTAATTTTTATTTATTTTTTAATTTTTATGGTTATTATTTCAGGAATATCAATAAAAATTTTCAATGAATTCAACTATTTTACATCAATTATTTTATTTACATTATTTTATTATATAATTATTAACTATTATTATTAATCTATATTTTTTATATATTTCATAATAATATAGTTTAAATTTCTAATTAAATAACAAATTAAAGTATTCAATAATGATTGTAACAAATAAAGAATTATAAAGTTATTTAATCCATCTTAACGTTTCAAAGCTAATTAAATATTAACAAAAATTATATTTATTTCTGATTTTTTTAGTAATGATACTTTCATCCACTTTGATATTGTCGTAAAGAACTTCAATTATTTTACGTTTTAAATACTTATTTTCTTCTGCATAGGTAATCACATATTCTTTACCATCAATAACTAAAGGAAATATAAAGAAATGAAAATGGGCATCGATTTCTCTGGATTTGATATCTTCAATTTTCACCTCATTATAAGAAATTTCCAGTGCAGAAGAAATATTTGGTGAAAATATTACAGGAATATCATCGAATTTTTCTTTTTTTGTATCATTGTTTTTCAAAGCGGGTTTGAAGCAAAAGGCGTTATTTAGCTGAGCACTGATTTTGGGTTTTATAGTCTTTATAATTTCAGGTGGTATTCTTTCATTATTGGATTCACAAAGTAACTTTTGCATTAGTTCGATGGTTTTTGTTAATTTTTTATTCGTAAAGGTTTTATCCTTTTCATTTATTTCAGTTTGTTGTGCAATAGTATTAAGAACGATTTCGAAAGAATCAGCAATGACCGTACGACGAATTTCGTCATATCTCTTTTTTGATAAATCGTTGACAACTTCAGACATCTTTTATTAGTTTTGAATAAATAAATATTTAAATATTTTATAAATTTAATTTAAAAAATAAATAAATCATTTGTTTAAATAAAAATTGAATTATCGATTGTTACTTTAAATAACAATAACAATAATTAAATATTTAAATTTTAAAAGTCTAATACTAATTGTTTTAATTTTATTAATTTTCAGAGTATATACTTACCAAAATGAATCGATTTATTATTGAAATAAATAAAAAAATTAAAGAATATAATTTAAAGAAAGCACTATAGATTTAATTTAAACATATATTACAAGTTATTTATTAATGAAAAAATCATTAAGAAAGCCATCATTCATGTGACTTAATTATAGAAAATACTTTTTTTCTAATAAGTTGGAATAATAATAAATGGTAATAAATAGATAAATAAAGGAAAATGATTAAATTCGTATTATTAAATGGTAATAATAATATTGTATTTAAATTTAGAGATACTTATACAAATGATTTTTATTTAAAAACTTCACCAATTTAAAATTTAATACGAAGGAAAATGACAGAAAAAAATCAATTACTTACTCTTCAATTACTGAAAAATGGATTCATTGACAAACAAAATTTATTTAAAAAAATACAACAAAAATTAAAAACTCCAGCTCCTAGTAAATATGTTAATCCAAATCTCATAAATGATTTTGTCGATTTTTTAATAAAACATATATTTGAAGAAAACATAATTAAAGAAACAGAAGAATTTATTCAAACAATAAACATCCCTTTATTATATTCGATTTATGTAATTAAAAGTAAAGTCAATCCAAATTTTGATATCAGCAATATTGACGACAAAAAGTTTAAGGAAAATATTGAGGAGATATTTAATAATATAAATCCATCATTTAATAAAAATTATAAAAATCATTATTTTGATATCTACAGATATTTATTATTGTATAATAAAATTTTGACAGATACTTATAATACGAAATAATTGAAATATTCATAGTTAGAAATTACTAATACCTTTATTAATAAATCACAAATTCAAATTTGATAAAGATATTACATTTTTTTTTTAAAATGAATGGTGATAATTTAATGATATAATTTTTTATAAATAATATTCAAAAAAAGTAATATGCCATTTAAAGCATTTATTTATAATTGGGAATTATTAATTCATAATAATCGACCTATTATTATAGGATTTGGTTATAATATTGATAATATTAAATTGTCGATAGTAGTAGATGATTTTCCTTTACATAAATATTCTCAATCGGTTAATAAGAACTATGACAGCGATCCTTTCAATAGAGAAACTCCACAAAAATTATCAAAGTATTTATTAAGAAAATATCTTGAGGGTAAAAAGCAAGTTTACAAAATTAAATTTTCGAATTACCAGAGCTACGAAAATTACCAATAGTTTGATCTGTAATTCGGTAGTTAAGTTCATAGATAATTCAATACATTACTATTCAATATTTTGAAATTATTTTATATATTGTAATACGGTAATTAGTAATAAAAAATATAGTTAATAAATATATTTTAAATAATAAAGTAATAGCAATAATAATTATGATTTATAATTATATACTAATATTATACTTTTAATATTATTTATACTATCATTTAATAGTATATAAATGATTTTTAATAACATGAAAAATATTATTTTAATAATATTCTTCATATAACAATGGAATATTTTCTTCATATTGCAAAAGAAGTATAAACTTTTTAAAATAATATTTTTTTGATATGATATATTTTTAAACATTTTATTAATAATGTTAAAACAACTAAAGTAATTAACAATATAGATGTATATATAATATATATAATAATAGTATTAATAATTATTTATTGAATTTGTTAACAATTTCTATATGCTTAAAAAAAAAAAAAAAAAAAAAACAAGCAATAAAATAAAAGAAAAGCAAGTTATGGCATAAAAGATGTTAAATTCTAAAGTTTATCTCTATAAAGATTTGCAATTTTATTATATTAAATAGTACCTATTAATTAATGAATTCAAAAATTTTAATCTTTAATTCCTTTTCATTCATTTTTCTTTTTACTATTTATGGTATAATGAAAAAAAAAATTGATTTTGAATTTTTAAATTGGACTTCACAACTAATTAAATATTTCTAAATTTATTACTAATAGTAAGCTCGGATATTTCAAACATATATATATACAAAATATTGTTATTTAACAAATAATAGGCTAATATCAAACTTATAATAAAATTAATAAAAATAAGGATAAAAAAAAAAAAAAAAAAATAAATAAATATAAATAAATAAATATTCTAACCTTTAAATATCGATATATTATATGTAATTTATTTTTTTACTCCGTAATAATTTAATAATCATTAACAATTTATTTTTTTAATTATATTAAATAAAAATTAAGTGACGCATAAAATATATTGTACAACTGATATAAAATGAAATATTCAAACCTTAATTAATATAAAATTAGTTTTATTATTCAAACATAAATTAATGACATAAATCAAATTTAAATCTAATGATTTTACAACAATTTCAATATGTGGCTTGATTTTATATATTAATTATATATTTAATTAATAATAAATTTTATAGCATAAATCAATGTTTTAATTATATTCTTATCATTTTATATTTATATTTATATAGTTATTAAATATTTCCTTAAATAATAATTATTAATAGTTTATTCTAATCACAGGAACAATTAATTAAATAGTTAATTATAACTAAATAACATAAAAATAAAGCATTTCTCTGAATTAAGAGAATAGCTGAGCTGTAGTCGTCGTTGTTAAGTAAAAGTTAAGATTAAAAGTTATATTATGTTAAGTTAGTTTGTAATTAAAAGAATAAGAAAGTTGTTAAATAGTCTTTTTAAATATATGTAGTTTCTATATAAAATTAAATAAATAAATAAATAATAAATTAATAAATTTAATAAATAAATCCCAACAAAAGTACATCGAACTTTTGAGTTATATATCACAACATTATATACATGTATCAATTAATTTAATTTTAATTATAATATATAAACCTTTTTTATATATTGTGAATATTACTAATAATATTAAATATATTTGTTTTTTTTCAAATAATAATTAATTATTATGATATATAAAAAATCAAAAAAATTAACTATTATGATATATAAAAAATCAAAAAAATTAACTATTACTTTTATAAAACTTTTTAATAAAAAAATTTTTAAATTAATCAATAAATTATTAAATGGGTTTCGTACTACTTGAATATCATTTTAATTAACTTTTATTATTTATTAAAGTTTGGAAGACTGGAAAATGGAAAAAGAATTTCAGTTTTAATGAAATATAATTATAATTACAATAAATAATCAATAATCAATAATCAATAATCAATAATCAATAATCAATAATTAAATAATTAAATAATCAATAATCAATAATCAATAATCAATAATCAATAATCAATAATCAATAATCAACAATCAATAATCAATAATAATGATAAAGAATTAATTTTATTATATTAAAATTACTTTTATATAATGGAATATTAAACTTTTATTATATCAATACATTAATAAAAATATAAGTAATTTTTGTAAAATCTACTTTTAAATTATTATTATAAAGTAATTTTTTTTGTACTAGAAGATTAAAAGATATTTATTTATATAATAAATAATATATATAATTGACTCAATAAAATATTGAATTAAATAGAACTTTATGTTTCACTAATAATTATTAATAATTATAATATATAATATTATAATTAAATGTAGCTTTGAATATTAGACACTTTATTTTACTTTATTTTTACTTTTTTCTTTATAATTCTTTTCATAAATTTTCTATTCTATTATATCATAAATAAATATGTTTTATTATATCTTTTAAAAATGTATCTAAAAAATCTCTTAAATTAGCTTCCTCTTCAAAAGTTTAATATTTAATATTTACCGAAAGATTTTAAAATTAAATATTAAATATAAATAATAAATACAAAATATTAAATATTAAATATAAAAATAATAAATAATTGAATAATAAATAATTGAATAATTGAATAATAAATAATAAATAATAAATAATAAATAATAAATAATAAATAATAAATAATAAATAATAAATAATAAATAATAAATAATAAAATAATAAATAATAAATAATAAATAATAAATAATAAATAATAAATAATAAATAATAAATAATAAATAATAAATAATAAATAATAAATAATAAATAATAAATAATAAATAATAAATAATAAATAATAAATAATAAATAATAAATAATAAATAATAAATAATAAATAATAAATAATAAATAATAAATAATAAATAATAAATAATAATAATAATAATAAATAATAAATAATATATAATAAATAATAAATAATAAATAATAAATAATAAATAATAAATAATAAATAATAAATAATAAATAATAAATAATAAATAATAAATAATAAATAATAAATAATAAATAATAAATAATAAATAATAAATAATAAATAATAAATAATAAATAATAAATAATAAATAATAAATAATAATTATGAAATATTATAAAATATAAATATTTTAAAATAAAAATATAAAAAACATATGAAATATATAATAAGTATATAAAAATCTAAAAAAATTAATTATTTAATTTATTTTTATTTTTCTATTTAATATTTAATTGAGTTATATTTTTATTTTTTATTCTTTTGAAAGATTTTTTGATTAAATGATCAATTATATTATAAATATAATAATGAATATATAATATTTCAGTTATATTTATTATACACTAAATACAAATATATTGCAATATATTTTATATTAATTAATTAATCCAAAGTATGACAAAAAAAAAAAACAATTAATAATATATTATAATAATTATATTCTAATATATATAGTACTAATATTTATTAAAATTTATGTTTTTATCCATAATTAATAATATACTTTAAAAATAATATAATCAATTGAATGAATTTATATTATTTAAATTAATAAATTAATAATATTAATAAGTGTATAAATAAATAATAGACAAATAAATACTTAAAATTTTAAATATTAATCTTTATCGAAAGAATAAATTTTTAAATATTATATACAATTTTTTTTTTTTTTTTTTTGAAATTTTTTTTTTTAATAAACCAAAAATTAAAAAAAATTTTTTTATTATTTGTTGTTTTTAAATATAAAACTTTTTTAAAGGATCTTTTTTTTATTTACTTATTTAAATAATTAGAGAATTAGAGTTCAAATAAAAGGAAAAAATAAATTAATTCAATTTTCATATAAAGTAGAATAGTATAATTTAATCTAATTCAATTATATAGTTTTAAATTATATTTATATATTCAATTAATACAATATTAATAGATATTGTTTTACATTTACAAATAAAAAAAAGATTAATTAAATAAACCTTTAAAAATTTACACAAGAGATAAAAACAAAAAGAAGATATTAAAAGATCTTTAAACAATTAAACAAAAAAAAAAAAACTTTTGTGATGAGTAGTCAAAGGAACTAAAACTATTTAACAAAAGTAATGAAATAGAAATAATAATAATAAAAAAAAAAACAATTAAATAAACAAAATAAAACAAAAACAAAAATAAAAATAGAAAAAAAAAAAAAAGAAAATTCATAAAAATAAATAAAAATAAAACATTAAATATATATTCATATATAGAATTATATTCACATATATAAAACAAGCAAAAAAAAAGTCTTGTTAATCATTAAAATATAATTACATTCTAAAAAAAAAAAGAAAATTATATATTAGATTTTATTTAATAGAATAT
>JACVTC010000027.1:557500-615000 GCA_016946835.1 Neocallimastix lanati (nom. inval.)
AAGTTTAAATTTTTTTTTTTTTTTTTTTTTTTAAAAAAAAAAAAATTCATTCAACTTCAATCTTTAAGATATTCATAATTTTCTCTTAAATTGTACAAATTAAATATGGAATCAAATTTGATGTGAAATCTTATATAAAAAAGCAAAATTAGTATCAAAAATATTGTCCAACATATTCCCCTTTTTTGTGATAAGAGAGTAGTATAACTAGTTTTTATATACGGAATACTTTTATGTCTTGAATTTGAAGAATTTAGACAACAATTCATTCAATTTATTAATGACCTTTTTATTATCTTTTTTTTTTTTTTTTTTTTTTTTTTTTTTTTTTTTTTTTTCTGATTATTTATGAAAAATCATCGCTCAGATGTTAACGAGGAATATTTTGAAAGATAGCATTAATTTTTTTTATTTTTTATTTTTTATTTTTTTATTAAGTTTCCTTCTTGGTAGAAATGTAGTATATATAATTCTATCGATTAGCTCGAAGGAAGAAAGAAGGCGATTTATTAATAATTAGTAAATAAAAATTTATTCATCAATTCACCTTTCGAAATCGTCTTCTTTCCCAGTTTCCTATTTTGTGGGGTCTGTGGAATTCTTTACAAATGTTTCATTTTTGATTAGTGATTTATATTCTATGATTAATTTGGATTACCATTAGACTTAACCATTGTTAAGACCGTCGACGTCGAAACGATGAGGCAAAGAAAAAATTCTGATACAGATTCATAGATATTATTAACTCAAAAATAATTATTAGAAATAATTGGTATTATAGATATGAATTGAAATCATTTCTACTAAAAAATTTAGAAAAAAAAAAAAAAAAAAAAAAAAAAAAGAGAAAAATTTATAAAAAAAAAAAATAGTAAAGAAAAGTATCATTTTATGAAGTAGATTATTGTGTAATGTGTCCATTAAATACTTCCTCTTGAATCAAGATATATAATTTTTTTTTTTTTTTTTTTATTTATTTATTTTATTATATTTTGTTTTTTTTATTTTATATTTTTTTTATTTTTATTTTTATTTTTATTTTTTTTATGTGAAAAATAACTACTAATTATTTATGTTAGATGGGACTAGTAATCTAGTAATAGAAATTTCTCTTTTTGTTGACTCTCTTACAATTATGAAAGACGGTTTACAATACCAATCAAAAAAAAAAAAAAAAAAAAAAAAAAAATAAACTATATAATTTATAATAAATGTAATTATTAATATTAATATTTAAATATCGAAGAATATAATATAATATAATATAATTTTTTTTTTTTTTTTTTTTTTTTTTTTTTTTTTTTTTTTTTTTTTTTTTTTTTTTCTATTTATATTTTTATTTTATTTTTATTTTATTTTATATTTAAATCTTTTATTTATATTTAATTTTTATTAATAATTAACATCATCATCTTTTTTTTTTTTTTTTTTTTTTTTTTTTTTTTTTTTTTTTTCAATAATATATATAGATATAAATCTTTTTTTTTTTTTTTATTAATTTTATTAAATTAAATATTATTTTATTTTATTTTAGTTAATTTATTTTTATTTATTCATTTATTTATTTAAAATAGGGTATATTGGTACTATAGAGTTCTCTACGTTGAGCGGCACGATCAATATAAGGATTTCCATGATCCTCTCCTTCATCATCCCCTTCTTCTCCTTCACCATAACCATATTTCATTCTTTTAGTCTTACGATGATGAGGGAGATATTTGTTCTTTAATCGTTTCAATTCATTTTTCCTTTGTTCCTCTAAAGATACTGGATGTGGATCATAACCATTTACAGAAGTTGTTCCGTTGGGTCCATAGCCGGAATGACCATGACTATTAGCAGCTGTAGTGGTCATACTTTTATCGAGAAGGGGTATCTCCTTTTGATGTTCTGTAATGGTACATTCACTACATGCCCACTGTTTATGATAATGTACTTCCAATATGGTACTTCCAATTTGAATAATATCTTTATTTTTTAATGGACAAGGTTTACTACAAATTTTACTTTCTGAAAGTCTTACTCCATTCACAAATGTTCCATGTGTTGATCTTTTTTTTTTTTTTTTTTTTTTTTTTGTTTTTGTTTTTTGTTTTTTATTTTAACAAAATAGATAAATAATATATATATATATATATTAATATTTACAATATTTACATATAAATAGTAATGATATGATTGTCAAATAAATAAATAAACAAACAAACAAACAAACAAACAAATAAATAAATAAATAAATAAATAAATAAATAAATAAATAAATAAATAAATAAATAAATAAATAAATAAATAAATAAATAAATAAATAAATAAATAAAATATTAATTAATATATAATAAAATTTACCCCATGTCAATAATTGAAAAATGATAGGAACAAGTATACTGAGGTTGTGGTTCATAATTAACTGAAGAGTAATTACCTGGATAAGAATAATAACTATTCATCATAGCTTTTATATATATGAATATATATTTATATATATGAAAATTGAAATGAAAATTTGAAAATTAAAATATTTAATTAATATTTATTTCAAAAAAAAAAAAAAAAAAATATATATATATATATATATATATATATAATTTGATGAGTTTCACTATAACAAAATAATATAATCAATTTAATTTAATATTTACCATCATTATTATTAGTAATATAGTTATCTTTATAGTTTTCCTTTTCTATTATTTCTTTTTCTTCCTCCATTGGTCCATATTCACCATCATCTGTAATTTCGCCTTCTTCCTCTTCTTCTTCCTCGTCGTCTTTTTCTTTTTCCTCTTTCTTTTTTTCATTTATATTATTTTTTTCTGTTTCATTATTATTTATTTTTTCTTTTTCTTCTTTTATTTCATTTTTTACAGTATCTTTGTTTTTATCAATTTGAATATCTTCTTCAATTTGACCTTCTTCCCCTTCATCTATTTCTCCTTCTTCACTTTCTTCTATATTTTTTTTTTCGACTTCATCTTTAATATTCTGTTGATTTTGAATTTCACTCTTTTTCTCTTTTTCATTTTCATTAGAAGAATTTTTATTGGTTTCTTCTTCCTTTTTTATATCATCATTTTGTGTTTTCAAATCCTTTAGAGAATTCTTTTCTTCCTTAGCATTATTTATTTTATCAATTTTACTATTTATACTTGAATTATTATTATCTTTTGAAATAGTATCCATCTTCGAATTATCGATAGATAATTTTATATTATCATTATTAATAGTATTTCTATCATCATTTTCATTGTGATCTATTTTAGCATTTCTATTTTTATTCTTATGTTCATCCTTCTTTTTGTCTTTACTGTCGATGCTATCATTATCATCATCATCATACATATCTTCGTTATACATATCATAATTATAATTTATTTCTTCACTGGATTCATTATCTAAGTCTTCATACTTACGCTTAATACGCGATTTTTTTGGCTTTACTTTTGGTATAATTGGTATTATTTTTGATTGTAAAGTAGCCAGATTTTCTACAGGTAATGAAGTAATTTTTGAATTATTCGAATTTGCTATATTAGTAGTAGTAGTAGTAGTAGTAGTAGTAGTATTTGTCGTTGTCGTAGGTTGATATTCAATCTCTAAATATATTTTAGCATGATATTTTGATACTTGCATTTCTGGCAAACGAAGTCGTTTTTCAAAAGATTTATCTCGACCTATTGATAATCCCTCTGTATCAACTAATACAATAGAACCTTTATCATAAAGATCAGAAGATTGTACTACTAATCTTAAGTATTCATTTTCATATTCCTGTGTTGTACCAGGATTCGTTGTTGTCGAGTTAGCAATTACACCACTTTGAATGTTATTATTATTATCTATTCCATAAACTAATTGAATTTCATTTGAAAATGTTGTTGGACCGCAATTAACAGTGGTGGTTGTATTTGTCATATTCATTCCCATTGACATCGTATTATAATTAGAATAATAGTCACTATTATTATTATTATTTTTATTATAATAAACACCATCTTTATTTAAATAGGTATTGTTTGTATTATTCGTCATATTTTCTTCTTCTTCGTCATCTTCTGAAATTTCACCTTCTTCTAATTCTGATTCACTTTCACTGTCATTATTTTTTTTTTCAGTATCTTCATTTTCTTCTTTTTTATTATCATTATTATTCTCTTTATTCTTTTTATCAATTCCTTCTTTATCTTCTTCCCTTCTATGCTTATGTCTATGTTTATGGATAGTATTATTTCCAGTTGATTCATTATTATTATCTTGAACATTATTACTTATTGATGCTTCAGCGGGGTATACATAATGACATTCATTATTTTCATCAAAATAAAAATATCCAAGATCTTCTCTGTAATACCATCCTGAACTTTGGTCATAATAAGATAATTTTTCATCACTCCATATCCAATTTGAATTATTATTAGTTTTATCTATATTATTAACATTATCATTTTCATTATTTAATAATGAAGTATCATCTACTGTTCCATTGATAGCATTATCCATTAAATTATTTTTTAATTTGAAAAAAAAAAAAGATATATATTATATATAGTAAAATATATATAAATAAAAAAGAAAAAAAAGTAATATTTAAATTTATTTTCTTAAAAGTAAATATTTTCTGTTTTATTATTTTGTTAATATCTAGCAACTATTAAATTTTTATGGAGTTAAATTTAAAATGTTTTTTTAAATTATTATTGTTGTTGCTATTATTATTATTATTATTATTGTTGCTATTATTATTATTATTATTATTATTATTATTATTATTATTATTATTATTATTATTATTATTATTATTATTATTATTATTATTATAAATAATAATATCTTTATTAGTATATTTAATATAAATAAATTTCAAAAAAAAAAAAAAAAGTTTATAAATTGTTAAACCTATTAATAAATAAAAATTAATGTACATAATAAAAAAATAAAAATTAAAAATTATGGTTTATATTTACCATATACAATGTATTAATTTATGTTCATTAGGGATAAAAATAATAAATATAATAAAATACACGTGTATGTCAAGCTATTCATAAATTTAATAAAAATTTACATAGAAATTAATTTATATTTTTAAATTATTTTTTTTTTATTCTTTTTATTCTTTTTTTTTTTTTTTTTTTTAAAAACAAAATAATAATTAATTTCTAAAATTTCATTTAATTATTAAATACGTGGAATATCTTTTTTTATTATTAACTCCGATATATAGAATAAAAAAAAAAAAAAAAAAAAAAAACTGAATAAATATATAGTAAAATAAAATAAATAAAATAAAATTAAAAAATAATTATATCATAATACTATATTAATATAAATAAGTACATTTCAAGTATTATTAAAGTAAAATAAATAATATTCATAGTATTTTAAATTAAAAAAAAAAAAAATGAGTGGCTCATCTATTCTTGCATTATCTAATTTATTAAAAGAAAGTCAATCAGAGGCAGATAAAAGAAGTCAGGTAAATTATTGTTAAAAGAATATAAAAAGACAAATATTCAAATGATTTAATTTACAAAATAAAATAAATTTTTAAATCAGAAAATTGTTTTAATCATAATTGTAGTACTAAAATAAAATTTGTTTTTTAATTTAATATAATTATAATTGGTATTATTATTATTTTTTTTATTTTTATTTTATTTTTTTTGTTATTAATTATTATAATTATAATGATATTTAATATTATTTATTTATCTTTTTGTAAATGATGAAAAAATAATTAAAAAAAATTATAATTATATATATTAAATATATAATACTTAATTAGAATGAAGAAGGAGGTTTTAATCCAGGTTTAATTGGGGATAAAAAGAAGAAAACAACCACAATAGAAGATATTGTGTCTGAACATAATAAAAATAAAAAGAAGAATAAAAATGATATATGGGATGATGATGATATTAATGAAGAATATATTGAAGAAGATCCAAGAACAGAACCTGAGTAAATATTAAATATAAATTATTTCAATTATTATTATTATTTTTTTAATTAAAATTATCACTATTATTATTATATTATATATTTTAACTATTATAACTATTATTTCTATTATTTATTATTACTATTATAACTATTGTTACTATTATTATTATTATTATTATTATTATTATAACTATTATTATTTACATACATATGTATTTAAACACAATTAACTTAAATAATTTTATTTTTAAAAATATGTTTTATCATTATTTTTATATATATAATATTATTCTGTAACCACAACATCAAAAATATGTTATAGATATGATTTAATATATAGACAAAAAGTTACAACTGAAGATATCTATCTTGGTATGAGTGGTAAAACACCAGGTTTTCAAGATTGTGATGAAATGGTAATCACTATAAAATTACCAGGTGTTAAAAAAATTTCGGATATTGATTTAACAGTTTATGAAAATAAAATTGATGTCCGTACATCAACCTAGTATGTAATTCAATTTTATTAAAAAAAAATTTTTTTTTTATTCATATTATTATTTATAATATTTTTACTATTATTATTAGTATTATTTATATCATTAATTTAATTTCTTATTGTATTAAATATCCTAATTAATTTAATATATTTTTACTGTTACATTTTAATATAATTTATTGTAATTTTTTATTATCTGTACTATTAATATCATTATAATTATAGTCGATTAAATTTACCTTTACCAAAACCTGTTCATGAAAATGATGGTAATGCCAAATGGAAAAAAGATAAATGTGAACTTGTTTTAAGTTTACCACTGAAAAAGGAATTCTCATTCTAAAATAAATACTAATAAAAAAGTGTAAAAAAAAATTTTTTTTAATTTTTAATTAAAATTTTTTTGATTTCAGTTTTAAAATTGCAATAATTTTTTTTTAATATATAGTATTATATGAAATATTAATTCCAATATTATATTAAAATATATATTTATATATATATATATAATATCAATACCTAAGAAAATTATTAATATTTTAATCTTACATAATAATATAAAAATAGTTATAATTAAATAGGAAATGAAAAAATTATAATAATGAATAATAAATAATAAATATAAATATTATAAAAAAAATATATTGAACCAAATATAATTTTTAGTTTAAATGCAATTTATTTATTTCATTTTGTTTTATTTTGTTATTCTAATAAAACATAATAAATTAGGTTTTTTTTGTAATATATTTCCAATTATTAAAATATTAAATAATATATATATATATTTTACAACATAATAAATTCGATTTTTAATTCATATTAATTATTACTTTTATTATTATTATTATTATTATTATTATTATTATTATTATTATTATTAATATCATTCAATAATTATTTATTATAATGATTATAATTATAAATATGTTTAATTATACTACATTCATTAAATAAATTTAAAAAAAAAATAATATGGTATAGCCTGTAAATGTGCAATATAGAAATATAATATTTGTTTCTATTACAATCATTTTAATATGACTTTAAATATTTATTTTAATTATTTTGTTTATTATTATAATTATGTCATATATAAACAATAATATATTGTTATTATAATTTTGTCATATATAAATAATATAGTATTTTATTTTTTTTAAATTTTTATCTTTCGTTTTTTATTTTTTATATTTTTAATTAATATAGGAAAGATTATAGGAAAGATTATATTTTTATAAGTTTAAGTATTTGATTATTTAATACTTTTTAAATAATTTAATAGTAATTAATAAAGCTTTTTAGAAATTAATTTTCAATTAAACCTAAGTATTTGATTATTTAATACTTTTTAAATAATTTAATAGTAATTAATAAAGCTTTTTAGAAATTAATTTTCAATTAAACAAAATCTAATATTGAAGGTTATAAAAAAATTTATTTCAATTTTGGTCTATCCTAATAAAAATTTCTTTCAGACTCGTTATTATATTATCAAACCAATATATTTTATTTTATGGTTAAGTATGGTACTAAAGTTTTAAAGTTATTCTATAAAAGATCATTTTTTAATTAATATATTTTATTTAAATATTTGTTTTATTTATTCATATAATTTCTATCAATTATATTTATTTTATTTAATTATTTTATTTATTTATGAAATTTTTATTCAAAACATTATTTTATTTATTTAATTATATATAAAATATATATTTATATTTAATTAAATTTAAATATTAAATAATTATATTAAATTAATAATTATGTATAATATATTTTTTTTAAATTAAATATACCAAGTACAAATGAATTGTGTAACCATATCTTTTTTTTTTTTTTTTTTTTTTTTTTTGCTCTACAAGCTTTTATTTTTTAATTTTTTAAATAGTTAAATATAAATATATTTATTTAAAGTATGACATATAATAGATTGGATGATGATAAAGTACAGGTTCGATTCTTTTAAGGTTTGTTCTTTTATATGGGGGAAACAATTTATGTGTTTTATGAAAAATTTATTTTATTTAAATTTTATTAATAAGAATTACAATTACATATCATTCTTTAAGATGAAAACTAATATTTATTCCTAAAACTAATACTTATTTTATACTTTAATCTCAAGAATTAACTGTAATCTAGTATTTATTATTCTTTGATAGAGTAAACTATTTCTAGTATTTTTCTCTTTTATAATTATTTACTATAATAAAGTTTTCCTATATTAAAGTATATATTAATTTACTTTCATTAATTATTAAATTAAATAATAAAAATATATAAACTAATATTAATATAAATACTATAAAAACAAGATTAATACATAAATTTATGCTTTACTACATTTCTTAATTAACATAAATTTATTATTAATTAGAGTTTATTTCTATTTTATATTAATGAATTCTTTTTTTTTTTTTTTTTTTTTTTTTTTTTTTTTATAGACTGAAGACTTTGGTCTTCCCCATATAGTAATATGGGTGTATGATTAACTGCCATACCGGTACGGCGTCGACGCTCTCAACTCCCCATAAGCAAAGAAACTCTATATAGAAGCACCCTACGCGATGCTCGGGGGAAAGCAGAGCCAACTATAGGTGGCGTCCTTGCTATCCCAGAAGAGCTGGACACTGTAAATTTTATATCAATGAATAATCAACACAAATGATGATACTTTTAAATAAAATTATAATAGTTTATTAACTTGATTCAAAAATTTATTTCACTGTGTAATTATTTTAAAATATAACATTTTTATATAATACTTTTTTTTTTTTTTTTTTTTTTTTTTTTTTTTTTTTTTTTTTTTACATTTGCAAATGAATAGGACTATACATTCAAGTAATTATTTATTTTTAACGAAAAAAGAATCTTTAGATAAAATATTGGATAATATGTTCAATAAGAAACATCCATACTTTAATTCCAAAAGCATTACCTTTGAATTAGAATTTAGATTGTTAAATAAATATATTGACCTAAATGTTTAAGACCTTAAGAAATGTAATTCTTGCCAATATTCTGAATATATATTTAATGAAAAGCAATTCTCTAAATATAGAATAATTTATAATTCAAATTATATTAAAGAAACACAAATTGAAAATAAAGAAAGCAATAATAAGAATCTTGACAATAATATTGAAATTAGTAATGTGGGTGATAATGATAATAATGATAATGTTATGGATATTGATAATCTTATAGAGAAATAGTTTAAATGAAAATATTAATTCTAGCTCGAAACTACTGAATTATGTCATTACAAATGCTGAAAAAGAAATTACAGATACTATGGAACATCATATAGAATACACTAAAAAAATTACTTTACTGACAACTTATTATTTTGTATTAAAAAATAGCTCTTAGTATATTATATTATTTTAAATTGTTTAAATAATAACAATGAAATTATTGAGTTTGAATGGAAAGTATAAGGAAATTATAATTTTAAAAAATATTGTACAATTTTGAAGAAGATTCTTTATATTGAATCAAGATATTCGTATATTTTTTTTTTTAGACTATCCCTTGTAAGTCTTGATCATATCATCCCAGCCACAACAGACAACTAATATCAGACAAACTTTATATCGGGTGTATCAGGATACAACAAAGTGCTCCCATGCCATACCATTTCGGCGTCGACGCTCTCAGTCACGGATTACAGAACCACAAGATTTGGAGATGATGGATACGGCAAGCCACAACCACATACACTATAACATTATTATTTATTTACTACATTACCTTTCTCCAAATTAGGAAATCTATCCTAACACGTGATGAACACGCAGATACATTAACTAATGAGGATTTACAATACGCAGGAATCACCCCGCTTCAGGCAATGTATACGTACAACTGAGAAGCACGATCATAGTGTAGACGATGACTTGTTCGATTTAGGGTTAGGCTGTCAAATGGATTATAATGGGTGGTAAGGTGGAATCGAACTCCGGACTATTGACCTAAGGGTATACGCGTTAACCATAGACCCGATCTTACGGAGTTCAAGATATTTGGTACGAGACCAAGTGAAAAATTAAAATTAAATAAAATTAAATTTACATAAAAAAATAGAAAATCAAATTAATCCATAAAAGGATAAATTAAATTGAAATTTATATATAAAGTATAAAATTAGAAATTATTAAGACTCTCTCTTTTCCACATATAACTTTATTAAATGTAAAAAATTAGATTGAATGACAATTGATCTAAATTGAGATTTCAATTGATCAAAAATAAAAATTTAATAAAAATTAAATAAACAATTTATAAAGTAGAATTTAAGTATTTAGTTATAATTTACAACTTTAGTGTGAATTACTTATTATTGTGAATATTAATATAATTAGATTTAAATTTTAAAAATTCATTTACATTGCACCAATATTCGTATAGATATGCATTTTATAAGAATATTAAATTGAATATATAAACTTTATTTCTAACGATTTTATATTAATTTTCTAATTTAATTTTATATTATTAATTATAAGTTAATAAATTTAGAAATTTATTCTTGATTTCATATTATAATTTAAATTAATATATGTTATTTATAATTTAATTGTAAATTAGTTAATTTAATATATATTATTAAAAATTTAATTGTAATGTAGTTAATTTAGATCAATATATATTAATAAAAATTTAATTGTATATTAGTTAATTTAAATAATATTAAAATTTTATTTTATCATTTTCTTTTTTATTTCATTCATTCTTTTTCCTTTTTTTCACTTACATATTAAAGAATGAAGATTTATTATTAATAAAAAGAAGATTTAGAATACTTATTATAATTTTAATGTTTAAACAGTGGTTAAAAGCATTGGGAGTCTTTGTACTCATTAATATTGTTTTAGCAGATCTTCGAAGTGACTGCGAAGAAATATGTGATCTCTTTGTAATACGTGACATTCCAAACAAATACGGTTCATTTGGAATATGCGAAATTGATGAAGTTGATGATAAAGAATTTATTAGAATGTAAAAATATTTATTTAATATATAACATATTATTATTATTATTACTTTTAATATAAAAATAAATTTATAAAGATACTCACAATAGAAATCAAATATCTTTTTTTTTTTTTTTTCTATAAATATATATATTTTAAAATATAGTCGTATTACTCAAGGTGCCGATGAAGATTTATCAACTGAAGTTTTAAAAAAAATATTTTCATATAATATTAAACATATGTATGTTATTCCATTAATATTTAGTAAATTGAATTATAAATATAGTATTTATTAAATCTTCCTTTTTGAATATTCATATTCTTTAAAAAAAAAAAAAAAAAAAAAAAAAAAAAAAAAAGAGATATTGGAGAGGGGGTTACGGAAAATATTGTTAATGCATTAAAAGTTATACCAAGAATTGAAGAAATAAGTATTACATATGGTGCTACATCTGATACCATATCTAGCTCTTTCTATACATTGGAAAATTTGAAAAAATTGTAAATATATATATATTATTTTTATAATTAAACGTTACAAAAAGATATATTATTTTATTTTTTCATTAAAAAAAAAGGAATTAATTTAAATAAATACCCTTTATTAATAATAAAGGATATTAGGTATTTCAATAGATAAAAAAATTATTGATGGACTTACAAAAATGTCTAAACTTGAAGAATTGTAAATATAAAATATTAAAATTTATTATATTATTAATTATATGTAATAATAAATATATATAATATATATTTACCATATTATATAAATAATCAATGTTCAAAAATTTTAAACAACTATCGATAATTATTCTTTAAATAAAAATAATTAAATATGTATTATTATTTCATTTTATATAAAACATTCAGATATTTTGAAAATATTCCAGTAATAGAAAAGTAAGTTATATACATTTTTTTAAGTAAAAAAGAAATAAAAATAAGATGAAAAAAGTAACAATTTTATTAATATGAATCTTTTTTTTTTTTTTTTTATTGGTTATTTTAAAAGTTATACTCCATCAAATAATTCAATGACAAACTTAAAATATTTGTAAATATATTTTTATAAGAAAAATTCACGATATCATTATCATTATATATAATTATTATATATAATTCTATATAAAACAATATAATAAATATATTAATAATTAATAATTAAAAAAATTCTTTTTATTATTATATATGTATATGTATAGTTCTATGTATAATTATAATTGTGGTGAAGATGCTTTAGAAATTCCAGAATTTATATATGATGCTAAAAATCTTGAAACTATGTAAAATATATATATTTAAATATATTGTATTGTAAAAAATAAATCATTAAAAATTTTATTATAAATTAATTTTTTATATGTAAAAACAAAGGTATTTAGATGGTTCATGTATTAGTGGACTTTCAAAAAATGTTGAAAAATTAAAGTCTCTTAAACACTTGTAAGTTTAGAAATGCTTTATTATTGTTATTGTTTATAATGATATTATAATCAATAGACTAATTTATTATTAATGAACTAAAACTATTTAATTATTAATGTTATATTATTAAAACTATTTAATTATTAATTTTATATCATTTGTTTTAAAATAATTAAATTATTTTTGAAAAATAATTATTAAATTCATTTTTAATTAATTAATATGAATGTTTACATTTTTATATTAATAAATAAATAGGACATCGCGATTCGCTAATATCATATTACCTGAACAATTTTCTAAGCTTGATAATCTTGAAACTATGTAAGCGACAAAATTTTGATAAAAGTATAAATTATAATTTTAATATTAATTTTATATTAATTTTTTTTTTATTTTTTTTATTTTTTAATTATAGTGAATTACATACTATGAGTTTAACTGAATTTCCTAAACAAATATTAAATTTAAAAAATCTTAAAAAAATGTATATTTATGATTAGTATTTTTAACAGATGTAAAATCTTAAATAAAATAATAATTAATTAATTATATTATAATTATTTAGTGATTTTAAATATAATACCATTAAATCTATTCCTGAAGAAATTGGTTCCTTTGAAAATCTTGAAGAACTGTAAAATAATTTAATTTTAATAATAAAGTTAATAACTAAATTTATTCGTTAAAATAGTTAATATAAAATATTAAATATTTTCCATAATTAGTGATTTAGGAAGCAATCAAATTACAGTTATTCCTAAACAAATTGGAAATCTTAAAAATCTTAAAGTATTGTAAGTATGATTATTATATTTAAATATTTATTTATTAATTATAATATTATGAAATTAAATGAATATAAATTAATAAATAATTGATTTAATAATTTGTTATAGTTTCTTTGTTATGTTTTTTTTCTCCCAAAAATATAATAAATATAATATTATACTAAGGATATTACTAATCTTTTTTTTTTTCTTTTTTTTTTTTTTTTTTTTTGTAATATAATGTTATAAAAATATATATATAAACAAATAAAATAATATTATTAAAGAAATTTAAATAGCAATGCAATTTCAAACTTTGTCGATGAATTAGGCAAACTTGAAAGTCTTGAAGAATTGTATATATACCTTTTTCTTTATTTTTTTTTATTTTATTTTATTTTATTTTATTATTTTTACTTTATTATATTTATTAATTACTTATAAATTCTTAAACAAATTATTGAGTTATATTAATATTAAATTGAACAAATTAAAATTTTTTTCTAATAATTTTTGAATTTTATTAGATATTTAAGTAGAAATAAGATTGATTCTGAACTTCCAACTTCTTTAAATGATTTAAAAAATTTAAAAAATATGTAAGTATATTTGATAGATTATATTAATAATAATGTAATTAGTATTAATAAATGTTTAATTTATTTATTCATTTATTTTTTTATTTTTTTATTTTTTTTATTAAAAAAATAGAGATGTTGCTAGAAACGTAAATGTAAAAGGAAAAATATTGACAAACGAAAGTCTTGAATCATGTTTATATTCTGTAAAATATGAATTATGTAAACCTTTGGAAACTATAAAATGTTTGAATGATGAGATGAATGGTGCTTATAAGTTGTGTTCAGATGAAAATATTAAAGAAGATGATGATAACAATGATATTAAAGATAATGAAACTGAAAATTCTAATGATGATAACAATTCTAATGATATTGAAGATAATGAAACTGAAGGTTCTAATGATGATATCAATAATTCCAATGATATTGAAGATAATGAAACTGAAGATTCCAATGATGATAACAACAATTCCGATGATATTGAAGATAATGAAAATGAAGATTCCAATGATGATAACAATAATTCCGATGATATTGAAGATAATGAAACTGAAGATTCCAATGATGATAACAACAATTCCGATGATATTGAAGATAATGAAAATGAAGATTCTAATGATGATAACAACAATTCCGATGATATTGAAGGTAATGAAAATGAAGATTCTAATGATGATAACAACAATTCTAATGATATTGAAGATAATGAAACTGAAAATTCTAATGATGATAGTAATGATTTTGATGATACTAAAGAAAATATAGATACTGAAAAGCCTTATAATGGTAGAAATGATACTGATGATATAAAAATTAGTACCGATGGTAGATGTGGTAAGGGTTTCGGAAAATGTAGAAAAGGTTTTTGTTGTAGCAGGCTTGGCTGGTGTGGTAATTCTGTTGAACATTGTGCCGCCAGTAATGGCTGTAAGCCAAAGTATGGAAAATGTCGTAATGATATTATTATTAAAACTAGTAAATGTGGTAAAGGCCATGGTAAATGTAGTAGAGGTCATGGTAAATGTGGTAGAGGTCATGATAAATGTCATTAAAATTCGAAGTAAATATTCTTTTTCACAAAAAAGTGGGATCAGTATATGCAATCTTATTTGTGAAATAGGAGAGAAGAAAAATAAATTTAATTTATATAAATAAAATTTTCATTTTATTTTTTAATTTAAATATTTATTATATCGTATTATATTAATACTCTAAAAATATTATTTGTAAAATTAACTTTTTATTTTTTTATTATAATAAAAATATTTTTATATTTAAAATTAAAAAAGATTTTTTTATCTCAAATTTTTTTATTTATTGCTATAAAAAGTAGATAATAATATTTATTATTACTACTTCTTCATTTTCATTTAAAATATTATCTCTTAAAACATTATTTATACTATTATTAAAATACTTTTTTTTATACTATTATAAAAATATATTTTTTTTATACTATTATTAAAATACTTTTTTTTTTTTAATTTTTAAATTATATATATAAAAATTAAAATTTTTTATTTTTTTTTATAAATACTCTTATCATCATTAATTGAATGAATGGATAAATAATTGTTGAGACATTGTAATTGTAATGTCTGTTCTTTTTTATCATAAAAGTGTATGAGTAAAAAATTTTGTTGGATCAAAATTATAATAATAAAGTTTAATATAAATTACTCTAATTTTTTGGTATTTAAATTTATTTTAATTTTATTAATGAATAAAGTTTAAAAGTGATATTTTTATTTGGTATGAGCGGCTAAATGAATACAATACTAAAAAGGATAAAAATTATTGAAAAATTCAAACTTACTATTTTCTTTCCCTATTAATACCTAACGCTTTCATTGTAATTTACCTTTTTTATCTTTCTTGTTACTAATACAATTTAAATGATTAACTATAAGTTATATTATAATAATAAAAAAAAAAAAAAAAAGATACAATAATACTTCTAACACTTTCTCTTATAAGAATAAAATAATTATAATTTTCAATTAAGTATCTTCTCTATAATTCAAAAAATATAAATGTGTAAAATATGACGATATTATAGAACGTTACTGGAAATCAGTTGCTAAATTTCAAGGTATTAAAGGTCAAAACTACGATAGTAACAAGTTCTCAAACAATAAAGCTATAATAATGCTTAGCTTAAAATATCCCCAATTCAACTTAGGATTTTCGTGGATTATACGTTTACGCTGTGGTTATAAATACAATACTACTATTGCTATTAGAATGGGTAGAGTTTCAGAAGATTGTCCAAAGTCCTGCCCATGTTGTGGTGAAGGTAATCAATCTTTTGAACATTGGATTTTTAAATGCGATGCTCTTGCATCTTTTAGATGGAATTCTTTAAATTTCATCGATGATCTCTATGTTTTATTCCTTAGGAAGATTAGAGCGTTTAATCCTCTTTCTTCCTATGACTCTATTTCTGATTTTGAAGATTATATCAATCATTATATATACTTGTTCCTTCTTGGTGGGACTTTAGTTTTAAATGAACTACATTTCGATAGTGGGGAACAGAGACATTTAAATGAACTACTTTTCAAAGGTTCATCTGAGTCACCTGTTCCAAAAATTGTGGGCTTGGCGGAATTCTTAACAAATGCAATACCTATCATAAATAGTTCGTTTGAGCTATTATTTGATAGGTATTGCAAAATATCAAACTTAACCAAGAGCGTCGACGTCGTACTGATAAGGCATAATGAAAATACAGGATTATCATCTATTACTACGAAGGGTGATTCTCGCCCTAGTAGCTCAATAAATGATGAATCCGGGGAGAGTTTAGTGGACACCACACTATCTATTTTAAGGATGTTACTTCTAAATTTTATTTCTTTTTTATTTGATAGGAAGGGTAAAATTCCCGCAAAGTACAACTTGCCGAAATACATAGTATTTTCGAGCTTTTTTATTTTTTATTTTTTATTTTTTAATTTTTTATTTTTTAATTTCTAATGTACTTTTCACCTACATGTATTTTTTAAAATAAAATTTAATAAAGTTTTTGGAAGTGTATTCTCTTCCCTGTCTAAAAAAAAAAAAAAAAAAAAAAAAAAAAATCTTCTCTATAATTTTTAATTTATTTTATTATTTATTTAAATTTAGTATTCATTTAAATTTATTATTCATTTAAATTTATTATTCATTTAAATTTAGTATTCATTTAAATTTATTATTCATTTAAATTAATAAAACTAAATTATTGTGTTATAAAAAAAAAGTAGGTAAAAAAATAGTATTTATACCATTTCAACCCCTAAAATATCATTTATATATAATATTATTCCTATTGTATATTGTAACTTTTTTTTAATGGCATTTCATTTTAATTTATTAAAAATATATCTATATTTAATGAGTATTAAATATTTTAATATTAATATTTTTTTTACTAATAAAGGGTAGTATATTCAGAATAAGCATCTATTGTTCAAGTGAATTTATTATTTTATTTGCAACACTTTATAATATGTTTTTAATTATATAATTAATTATTGGGTCAATGGTCTACTCGTAATGCACTCGGATTAATAGTTCGGAGCTTGCTACTCAACCAAAATAAATTCCATTTGACAACCTATTCCCTAAAATCGTAAAAGCCATAGAATAAATAATGATCGTTCTTCTCATATAGTGTAGTTAAGGCTTGGCGTAACCAAAATTTTCATATTCTGTGGCTCTCTGTAAATTCGTAACTGAATGCATCGATGTCAAAATGGTATGGCATAGGAATACCACATGTAAAACTACCATAAAGTCCATCTAATACTATTAAGTTTTAGGCTATAGATTAGAACAATAATTGAAACTGAATATATAATAATAATAATCATGTAAAAAAAAAATTATAATTTTATATATCTTTTAATCTAAATAAATAAATTAAATTAGTTTATTTGTAATACAAAATATATTATATGAAAAATGGTTAGTTGTACAAAAAGAAAAATTGAAGATTCTTAATTAATTAAAATTTAATAATAATCAATTTCTAAAATTTAATATATATATTAATTTATTATTAAAACTTTAATTTTTCTATTAGTTTACATAATTTAAGAAAATTCCTAAAAAAAAAAAAAAAAAATTATGGATTATTATATGATTCATTGCAATATTCATTTATTATTATCATTTTTATTTAGATAAAGACATTATTTGTATTGCTTTGTATAATTAATAATTTAAAAATATTTATATTCAATCATTTACTATCTTAGTTTGTGGATTTTTAGAGTGTCAATTTATTTAAAAAAGTCAGTTTATCTCTGTGGAAAAATATACTACATAAGTTTGTGACTGTCAATGTACTTTTTATTTTGAAACGAAAAAAAAATTATTTAATATCTAATATTCCTTATTTATTTTACATTTTAATTTTTAATTTTTATTTATTAATTTATACTAAATTATTATTGGTTAGAAAAAATAAGAGTGATAAATGAATAATAATAATAAAAAAAAAGTATAAAAGAGTGACATTTGACGAAATTTAATCTTTAAAAAAACTTTTTTTTAAAAAAAAAATAAACGAATATTACAATAATATAAAAAAAAATTATAAAATAGAATAATTATTAATATAATTAGAAAAAATGATACCAAAAAGTGTATTTTTCTTATTGTGTTGTTGTGGTAAATATAAATTGTTTTTTTTTTTTTTTTTAAAAAAAAAAATGAATTGATATGTATTATTTTTTTAATCAAATTAATTATTAATATATCATTAATTGTATATCAATTTAAATAAATAACTAGTTTACGGGGTTGTATGCATATCCGACTTCATTAAACAAGGTCAAAGAGCTGAATTATTTGAATTAATAGATTATGAAATGCCAACCGTAAAGATTTCCATACCAGATGAAGAATTTATTGATTTAAAGGATAAAGCTACATACTTTACAAAATTAGATTATAAAGATCTTTTTACATATTTCCCAGATTTATTAAGAAATTATACTTCTGAATTATTAAAAATTAACTTTAATGAGGCTTTTCCAGAATATAAATTTAATGAAGTTCTTCCTGAGTTACAAGTGGGAGAAGATGGTTTTGCAAAATATGATGTAGAGCAAGTAGTCAATGGATTTGACTATGATCCAGAACATTATGATGAAGGAAATCCAGAAAAATTTTTAAAACATTTCCTTTCATCTAATAAAGACTTTAATTTGGTTGATATTATTGATACTCTTAAAGGAATGAAAATTGCAGATATTGATGATAAAGAAAAAATTGAATCTTTATTTGAAGATATCTATAAATTCTTTGAAAATCCATTCGAACAAGATGATGATGAACCAGAGGAATTAAAATTTGATGATATTGTAATAAAGGCTACAATACAAATAAAATTTTTCCTTAAGCTTTTTAGAAAAATTAACTTTAAAAAATTCTTTCCAAATTCCGATTATAAAATAATTCTACCCGAATTACAAATTGATGATAATGGATATGCAAATTTTAACATAGATGAAGTATTTTCAGGATTTAATTTTGATCATGAATTTTATAAAGAAAATTATCCAGAGATTTATAATTCTAATGAATTAATGGAAATCATCTTATACAGTAATGAAAATTTCAAAATATTTGATATTTTGGATAAAATTGATGAATTAATGATGATCAATAATATAAATGAAAAAGTATTTTTAAATGACCTTGGAAATTTATTAACGTCAACAATGATAACTGGTGATTCTTATAGAGAAGAGATGGGTAAAACAGAAGAAAATCAAGCATTTTTTGATGGATCTTTAACAGAATTTAAAACAAAAAACGCAACCATGACTTTTGAACTTAATAGGTAAAATATATTCAGAATTATTAAAAAAAAAAAAAAAAAAAAAATACTGAATTATAATAAAAATTAAATTTTATATAAAAATTATATAATAATACAATGCATCCTAATTATTATTTATTTTTTATTATATTTAAATTAGAACTAAAAAATCATTCAAGAAAGTTACTTTCTCTTTAAGTGGTCAATATTCTCGTTATTTCCCAAAACCAAATTATAATATAAAAATTAGAGATGATAAAGAACTTTATGGTCGTAGTCAATTTAAGCTTCGTTCTGATAGTATTGAACCAACCTATTTGAGAACAAAATTGGTTTCAGATATTCATAATCGCTTAGGTTTAAAATCTTCTTCTGCTAACTACATTCAACTCTACATCAATGATGAATACATGGGTTTATATATAATAACTGATAATATTAAATTATCGTGGGTTGAAAAAGAGTATGGTGATAAAGAATCTACTACATTATATAAATGTAAAAATATTAGAGATTTATTACCTAAATACTCTAAAGGATGTATTAATGAAAATGATAAAGTTACTGATAATACTGAATGGAATGATTTCTTAAAGGCTGTTCAAAATGCTAAATCAGCATCTGATCTTGAAGATATTTTTGAAATTGATCATTTCTTATATGAAATGGCAATTGAGTTTTTAGTAAGTGGATGGGATCATATTCAGAACACTCATAATTTCAATTTATATAAACAACCAAATGGAAAATGGATCTATTTATCCTATGATTTTGATCTTGATATTGGTCAATATTATGAACATAGTTATGAATTAGCATTCAATGAATTTTCTTATAAATTACATATTATTGATATATTAATTTTACAAGATTCTAGTAGATTTGACAATATTTTAAAAGATGTTATTAATAGAGTATTCAATCCATCTATACTTTTCCCACATATTGATGAATTGAAGAAATTTATCAAACCATATGTTGAATTAGATAAAATATCAGATTCCAATGGAAGATATCCAGGAAGAATCAACGAAAGTAGAAATAGTTTTTACACCATTGAACAATGGGATGCTTACTCTGAATTTACTACAGGATTCTCAGATAGAGTGGCATATGGATTAAAATATTGGATTCTTATGGAATATAGAAATATATGTAATAAATATGATATGGATTGCGATCCAACTTATATGGATGAAAATTATTATTATCCTATTAACAAAAATGTAGAATTTAAATATATTTATGATGATTACAGTACCTATGAATATGAAACTGAAATACCAACCCAAATTTCATATGAACATCCAACTGCAACTGAACGTCCAACTGAATACATCACCTTTGATGATACTGAAGAGGAAGATGTATATGATGTTGAAATTGATTTACCAACAAATAGTACTGATGATGATGAAGAAAGTTCCGATGATGATGAAGATACAACTGAATCTGTTGAATCTTCTGTTACATTATTAACTACTTCAGTAAACACAGCAACAACTAAGAGAACTATTATTACTAGAACTAAAACAGTTACTATTGGTTATAAAACTATTTTAAACTAATTAAAATTAATTTAAATTTTTTTTATAAATAATAGTAACTTAACAAAGAATAATTAAACTATCATTAGATTTTGAATAAAAAAAAATATTAATCATAGTTAATAGTAATTTCTGTTATACAGTAATATTGCAAAAAAAAAAAAAAAAAAAAAAAAAAAAAATAAATTACAAAACAATAAATTTAAAGTACTATGTAAACCAATAATATTAAAAGAAAAATTAAAATATTAAAATCGATATAATAGACAAATTAAATAGTTTAATAAATAAATAAAAAATAAATAAAAAAATAAATAAATATATAAAAATAAATAAATAAATATAAATAAATAATAGATAAATAAATAAATAATAAATAAATAAATATTGATAAATAAATGAAAAATAAAATAAATAATTCATAATAAAATGAACAATTGAAACAAAATAAATAAATACATAATAAAATAAATATGTAAATGTGTTAAATATATAAAAAAAATAAAGAATTTTTTATTAAAAAAAAACTTTTTCAGTTTAAATTATATAAATTATTTTTTTAAATTTTATTAATAATTTTTATTATTTTCATGGCATACAGGAATTTAACTGTAGCTTCCAAAATCAAATTTTCGTTGTTGTAGAATAATACGCTATGGTTACAGTTCCCCATTAAGAGTATATTAGTATCGGAATGTAAGTTGATGATGAGGCCTTCTTTGGTTCTCTTTTTTTTGATATGGATTCTGAAGTCTGATTTAGCTTTCCCAATACCGTACCATCGGCCATTGTCAAAACCCCAATCACTATATTCATCAGTGGACACAACTTTGGTGGACACAACTTCGGGATTTATGGATGAACAACATGGATAAGGTAGATCCAAAATACTGTACGAACATTTTATATAACCTACAACACATAATTTACCATTTTCAGCACCTCAGTTGCCAATTTCGTCGACATATTCGACTTCGGTATTTTTATTGGAGCAACCATTAGTATCCACATTTGGCAAATTTTTGTGGAACAAGTTAAATAATCATATATTTATCTTTCTATTTGTTAAAAGTAGAAATTTATGATATAAAAATAAATGTTAAATTAGATTAAATTAATATGAATATACGAATCATATTATGTAATACATTAATTAAATAAATTAACATGTATCTAAATTTAGCCACAGTTCTTGTATAAATAGAACTGGTTTTACTTTAATTGTAAATCTGAGGTTAGTTATTAATACATAATAAACATTTATCATAAAACCCATTTTTACCTTCTAAAAGATTAAGAGTCTCAAGACTCTAATCAACTGAGCGAAAGAAGCTGACAAGTAATAGAAGATTTCAAAATGGTAATTACAAAAGACTCTTAATCAAAAAATATAAAGAAGTGAAATCTATATTACAACAGCTATAATAGCCGGAATTTTAGAAGAACTACTAGCCTTCATAACTAGCTCAATGATTACAAAAAGGAAAGGACATTACCCCCACATAAAATAAATGTGAAATTAGTAAGACCGAACAAGAATGTCACCTCTAAAATAATATGGTTAATGCTAATCCACAAAACATATAAATTATGGTTATTGCTAAACCAAAAAGCAAATATAAATTATCAATGAAGGGACAAAAAATAAACTTGTATGAAAAAAATTCATCGTAGTCGGCATATATAATTTAAAACTAAATAAATTTAAACTTCTTTGAAGCAAACTAGATTTTTGTATAAACAGAAAATCAAGTTTGAGGGGGAATGTTAAAAGTAGAAATTTATGATATAAAAATAAATGTTAAATTAGATTAAATTAATATGAATATACGAATCATATTATGTAATACATTAATTAAATAAATTAACATGTATCTAAATTTAGCCACAGTTCTTGTATAAATAGAACTGGTTTTACTTTAATTGTAAATCTGAGGTTAGTTATTAATACATAATAAACATTTATCATAAAACCCATTTTTACCTTCTAAAACTATTGACTCTTTATCTGTCTATAATAGATTATTTTTGTACATTTTGTATACATTATCTTCATTATATACATTGTCTTGTCTTATTTTATTATTTTTCTTAAATAATTATTCATATTATTTTGCATATTTTGATATAAAATAATAATAAAATAAGAAAAATATGTATAATAATATGAATAGTTATTAAGTAAAAAATAATAATGTATATATTAAAGGTAATGTATACAAAATATAAGATATTAATGCATTATTCTTTTTAAAAATCTTTTTTAAAATAATTTATCTAAATTATTTACATATATAAGTTTTCATAGCATAATTTTTTTTTTTTTTAAGACATATATATATAACAGAAATTACAATAAGAATATTTTCACTTAAATAAGAATTTGTATTATAAAAAATATATATTTCAATACATTTATTTATTTTATATAATCATTTAATTTATAAATAAAAATACATAAACTATTGCTTTTCTTAAGAGTCAGGAATTTATGGTTTATAATTATATCAATTTTATTAATATATTTTATGATAAAGAGTTACTAGCACTTAATTATTCTAAATTAAATGCTTTTATATTAATAAAATGTGGCATATATATTTATTATATTACAATATGTTTCAATACATTTGTAGCTTATTTTTTATGCATTTCACATATTCTAACAGCTTTTTTTAAGCATAGTATTTTATGAGAGCTGTTTTACTATTTCATGTATGAACCTTATTGACATTATATTTTATTAGCCATTGAAATAATAAATTAAATTGATATATTTATTAACCTATATTAAGAAATAAATAATCAATACATTTACATATTATATATATATTATATAAAAATTATATAATAACTTTAATAATTATGTTAAATTTTTTTTTTTTTTGACATTAATTACATAATACATAAGTTTGTAATTTTTATATGAAATAAAGTTCATTTTTAAATTAAAAAATTGAAAAAAAAAAAGAAAATTAAAAATAAAAAATAAAAAATAAAAAATAAAATAAAATAGAATTAATTTGTATATAAAATATGACACATAAATAATATATAATATTCAATTAATATTTACTTAATAGTATTAAAACAAAGCTAAAATATATTATATTTTGGTTTTGTTTGATTTATACATTTATTTTAATTTATATTTATTTATTAATTTTATTTTTTGAAATATATATATATATATAAATTTTTTTATTATTATTATTTTTTTTTTCAAAAAAAAAAAAAAAAAAAAAAATAATAATAATAATAAAAAAAAAAAAAAAAAAAAAAAAAAGGGAAAGAATAATGATAAATTGATAAACCAAATATACTTTTGTTATTTTGTGTATATCTTAAAAAACAAATAATAATTACTTTTGTTTTTTAAAAGTATAAATTTTAAATTAATTTCAATATTATAAAATTTCAAATAAAATCATAAAATATTAATTTAAGCCAAAATTTATAATAATAATAATAATAATAATATTGTTATTTAGTTTAATGAAAACATAAATCTGTGACGGAAAAAAAAAAAAAAAAGAACTATAATTAAAAATAAAAATAAAAATAAATAAATAATATAGTATAAATTATTATTATATAAAATTATAAATAGTGTAATTTAACAGGTCTTTTTTTTATTTTTTATCTCTATACACTCTTAAATTAAAGAGTATTTATACTATATATATGTATATTTAAACGAATAAATAGAACAAGTCTATATACCTATTATAATTGAATAAATTAATATAACATAAAATAAATAAATAAAAAAAAAAAAAAAAAGGAATATCGATTTCTTTAGTAAAACTCTAACCGAATTTTACTGATGTTGACTGAAAAAAAATAAATAAAAAAATAAAAAATAAAAAATAAAATATAGAAATAAATAAATAAATAAATAAATAAATAAATAAAAATAAATAAAAATAAATAAAAAATATAATTCAAAACTAATTAATAATCAGAAAAAATATGAAAGCAAAAAAAAAAATCTTTTCCAATAAAATCAAATTTAAAAATTTTAATTTTATTGCTGCAATTATAGTAGCAGGTGCAGGCTTTCTTTATGGTTATGATATAAGTCTAATAAAGGTAGTGTTTATGATGGACGCTTTTCGAATATGGTTCCGATTGGCTACTTGGGATGGTAATTACCGTAACGATAATGGTACATTAATTACTGTTCTTAATAATGGAGCCAGACCAAAATATCGTTATTTAGTTGAAACAGAGAATAACAATTTTGTTGAAGGTGTTATCACAGCAGGTTATGTTTTTGGTACTATTTTTGGAGCTTTAATAGTATCTTATATGGGAGATAAGATGGGTCGTAGAAAAACTATAATTTTTAGTTCAATAATTTTTTCAGTTGGTGCTTTCGTACAAGCTTGTTCATTTCATTCGGCTATTTTTTTAAGTGTTGGTCGTTTTATTTTAGGATTATCTATTGGAGGTTTTACAGTTATCTGTCCGGTTTATATTTCAGAACTTATTCCAGCAAAATCAAGAGGTGAAATTTCCTATATCTATTATATGTTTATGATTGGAGGTATTGTCTTTTCTGCAATTCTTAATGCAATTATTCTTTATTTAATGAATATTGATAATACAAAGGAATTAAATGTTACTAGGAATAATGCTTCAGAATCAATTAATAATTTGGAGTGGAGACTTGCATTTTTTATACAAGCATTTTTGGGTTCAATTTATTCAGCTGTAGTTTACGTCATTCCAAAATCACCAAGATGGTTATGTTTTAAAGAACGTAATGTTGAAGCTATACATACCTTGGCTAATATTTATAACGCTAAGATAAATGATGCTGAATTACAAGAAGAGTTTGACACTCTTAAAAATGATGCCATTGTTAATCGTGCTGTTGGGCATCAAAATTATTCAGAACTTTTAATTCCATCCATTCGTCAGCGTACTTTCAATATTATTTTTATGAATTGTATTCAACAGTGGACAGGAATTGCCTTTTTCTTATGTTTCCACACTCAAATTTTTAGAAATATGGATGGTTCAGAAATTGAAAGGGTCTTTGTTTTTCCCATTCTAACGTTTTTTATTGCTGCTTTCCTAACATCATTTGTATGCTTTTCTCTTATTGATAGATATGGACGAAAATCATTATTATTAGTTGGTACGCTTATTATGCTGGTCATATCCTTTTATAATATTTTTGCCTTTCCATTCCAACCTCAAGAGAAACTTCCTTCTAATTCTACCCCTCTATATTCAAAAATCAAAAATTGTAAAGTAAAATCGGGTACATCATTCCATCATGATAATGACTTAGGCATTGATCTATTTAATGATGAATGTCATGAATTTGTCTATTTCTGTCCTCAAAGTGCAGATAGAATTTCATGGGATAAGGATATTAGCAAATCAACTTATAAAGATATAACAAAGAAATTTGACGAATTTTGTAAAATTGCTAATGATGCTTCATCTAGATCAGTTAGTAAGGACATAAGTAAAATTAGTATTCATTTCTTCATTTGTATTTATATTAGTACCTGGTTACCAGTACCATTTATTTATAAAGCAGAAATTTTCCCACTTCGAATAAGAATGAAAGGTTCAGCTGTAGGTACTATCACCAATCGAATTAATTATTTAATCATCATGGCTATCTATCCATATCTTTATCGATCATGGGGATCAAAAATAGTATTTCTTTTCACCTTCGCCTGTGTTATTGGTTCAATCTTTACCATTATTTCCTGTACAGAATGTAAAGGTGTTTCATTAGAAAAAATGGAGGAAAAAATGAGTGGTAAAGTCGTGGAATCCTAAAAAATAAATAAATACAGTAAAAAAAAATGATAATAATAAAAATAAAAAAAAAAAGAAAATTTATTATTATAAATTATTCAACGTAAAATTTAAACCTAATAATTTAATATTTTATTTTCTATTTCTTTCTCTTTTTTTTTTTTTTTTTTTTTTTTTTTTTTTCGTTATAATTTTATCACTGTCTATATATATATATATTTATATATATATATAAAAGATAATACCTTAATTTTGATTAAAATTTTTAAAATTTAAAAATTGAAATAAATAATAAAATAAAATAATAAAATTAATATATATATTAATAAATAAATAAAAATAAAAAATTAAAACATTTATCAATTATACCTATAATATTTAAAATATATATATATATATATATATATATATATATGTATATACCAAATTAATCTTTTTTTTTTTTTTTACTGAATATAAAAATAATCTTAAAAAAATATACATAAAGTCTTAAAAAAAAAAAAAAAATATGATCGTTTATAAATAATTCATTATTTAAAATATATATATATATATATTGGTGTGTGTTTTTAATAGAATTGAATTTATAAAAATATTGTTATTTTAATATTAATATTGTTTTTTAAATATATATATTTTTTGTTTGTTCGAGGTGAAGTAGTTTATAATAATGAAAAATTTTATATTAATATTTATTGTAATCGTAAAAATAAAAATATATATATATATATTTATATATTATAAATAATTATATATTTTGACTATAGGAATATAAAGAGTTTCATGCTAAAACTGAAGAAATAAAACATAAAATAATTAAATAATTCTGGAATCAATTCTTAAAATAGAAGGATTCTTTTTTTAAAAAAAAAAATTAGTTATGAAAAAGTAACAGATTAAAATATTTTAATAATTAAAATATTAAAAAAATAATAATAATAAAATAAAAATAAAAATAAGAATAAAACAAAAAAAGAAATAAAATTTTAATAATTAAAATCTTAAATAAAAATAAAAATAATAAAACATAAAAAGAATAATAATTTATGTTTTTTTTTTTTTTTTTTTTGAAAAACCAAATACATTTTACATTAAAAAATTTTTAAATAAACTTCATAGATTTAACAAATTGAAAAACATATATATAGATAAATTATAATTGTTATATTTAATATTTATTAGCATCATTATCACTTTTATTATTATAACTATTCTTATTATTCTTATTATCATTAGTTTTATTTTTACTATAATAATATTTAAAATTAATTATTTAATATTCTTAATATTTATCATTTAATTATTTAATTATTTAATTATTTAATTATTTAATTATTTAATTATTTAATTATTTATTATTTATTATTAAATAATTTTTACCATATTTAGAAAAAAGTTATACTATAATAAAAAATATAAATGTTAATAATATATAATAATTTTAATATTTTATATATTTATCTTTTTATTTTTTTTTTTATATTTTTGTTAATATATTTAATATGTTAATATATTTAATACAATATCTAATATTTAATATTTATTATAATTTATTATTCAATTATTTATATTTATTATTTAATATTACTTTTATTTGAAACATTAAGGAAGTCATAGAATAAGTAATATAAGTAACATTAAAAATATATAATAAATAGCTAAATATTTGTAATATTTGTTATATATTTTTAATGTTATTTATATTACTTATTCTACGATATAAAAGACGTATTCCTTAAGATTTCATAAATGAATAAATAAAAGTAATTGATAATAATTAGTTACTTAAATTATTTATAAATACTTATTTTGAAAATCTCGAAATTTTTATTATTACATTCAATCAATTTCCAATTAACGTACCAAAATAAATAAATAAATAAAGGAATTTTCGAATATAATAAACATTCTTAATTATTTTTATTTATTTTTATTTATTTATTTATTATTTATTTATTTATTTATTTATTATTTATTTATATATTATTATTTATTTATCTACTTATTTATTATTTATTATTAATTTTTTTAATTATTATTAATATAATAAATTATCAAAAAGACCTTTCTTTAATAATTTTCCTTGTTTTTTCAATAGAATTCCTATTAATATTATTATTTAAATAGTTTATATAAATAGGGTATTGTGAAAAAAAACAAATATAACTAAATAGTTAAATTTAAATTAATGAAATAGTATAAATATTATAAATACTACTAATAATTTTTTTTTTTTTAAATACATTTTAAAAAAAAATTATACAATACGAAATTTATTGAATTTAAATAATAATATATGATTATTTATATTATTTATTTCAATTGTTCGAGAATATATATTAAAATTTTATTGATTTTAATTTATAAGATATATTTTAATTATTCCTATTGATTTATTTACTTAAATTATATTGTTAATTAATGTATAATATATTATGAAATACCTTATATAACAATAGAAACTTACAAAATATATTTATTATATATCCTCGTTATTGATTTGATAACAATATATTAAATTTAATTTAAATTTATTCAATAATGTTGAAATTGTATATATTAAAGTTATATATCCCTTTATTATGCTAATATATATAAGTCATACATATTAATATATTTTTTATATTATTTTGTGATAAATAATAAAATATAAAATATAAAAAAAAAAAAAATTGATTTATTAATATTCCATAAGTGTTAATGTTGATTTAATAAACATAAAAAATAATATTAATAAAAAAACTTAAACATATATTGATATAGTACTGTTTTTATTAAATTTCATATATTTAATACATTTTAATATCGACCAATTTATTACATTTTGTTACATTGTATTTTGCATTTAATTAAATGAAGTACATGTTGTATTACTTTATAATGAAAAAAAAAATTATAAATCTATATAGCCAAACTTTTTTTTTTGTGCATTATTTATTTATTATTTATTATTTATATATTATTATTTATTATTATTTATATTTATTATTTATTATTATTTATTATTTATTATTATAATATAGTTATAAATTTTAATAAATAGTCATGAATAAAGAAATAAATAAAATTTTATTTAATAATAATTAATAAACGCTAAATAATATTTTTTTTTATCTTATATATATAAATTTTTATATAATAATTAAACAATAAATAATTAAAAATTATATATGTTTTATTAATATTTATATATATCAAAGCTCCTATTTCAGGTTAAAAGGTTTTATAACTATCCAATAATAAGGCTTTTAATTTATTATTATTTTCGAAATTACAAAATCATATAAAAGGACAAAAAATTTTTTATTTTACTTTTTTGTAATATTTAAAACAAAAGTTATTAAATAAATAAAAAACTATCAATTTTATTAATACTTAAAATCAAATAATAAAATGGTAAATAGAAATTTTATATGGATTAAAATTAATTAATAAAGAAAAATAAAAAATAAATAATAAAAAATGATTTGAATTATAAAACAATATATAAGAAAACGGAAAAAAACTATATTTATTTTGGAGTTAATAATAAAAAATAAAAAATAAAAGTAAACAAATATAAATAAAAAGATTGATCAGGAAATTGAAAATGAAGGATAAATAAAAAATACAATTAGAAAATTAAAGATGATTAGAAGAAAATAAAATAAGAAAAAAAATTAAAAAAAAATTAAAACGAATTAATACTAATTGTTTATTTGAATTATTTTAATAATAAATATAAAAAAAATTGATTAATTAGGCTGCTTCAGGAGTTGGTGTTAAGGATGAATGTTATACTGCTTACCAAGATTTAAAGCTCGGTCGTAAATTAAAGTATATTATTTACAAGATTTCTGACAACCTTAAGGAAGTCGAAGTCGAAAAGACCGGAGAAGGAGCTGATTACGACGAATTCTTAAGTGACCTTCCACAAGATAACTGTCGTTACGCTGTTTACGATTTTGAATACACTAACGAAGAAGGTGGTAAGAGATCCAAAATTGTCTTCTACACCTGGTCTCCAGATGTTGCTAGAATTAAGATGAAGATGATTTACGCTGCTACCAAGGAAGCTATTAAGAAGAAGCTCGATGGTATTTACGTCGAAATCCAATGCACTGACTTAGCTGAAGCCTCCTACGAAACTGTTTTAGAAAAGGTTAACAGAAAGTAAATTTAAATAATTACTTGTAAAACCAATTCTATAACAAAAATTTTTTGAACTTTTTTTTTTAAATAAATAAAAAAAAATCGATTATCATTATCTTTATCAAATCATAAAATATAAAAAGAAAAAAAAATATTTATTTCATAGTTTTATTTAAAAGAATTATATATAATAAATATATATATATTTTTATTTTAAATAAAAAGGATACATGTAAAATATAAAAAACAATTAATAAATCATTATCATAAATACTAATTAAAAAGTAAAAGAAATAGTATATTTTTTTTTAAGAAGATAAATACAATATATATTAAAAAATAAAAAAAAAAAATACAAAGAAACTAAAACTTGTACTGTATGTACTGTTTATTTATTTTTCTTTAAATTTGTTTATTAGAAAAAATATTTATATATAGTGTAAATAAAATAGTATAAAGATAATAAGTATTTAAAGTGTTCAGTAAGAATTGAAAACAAATGTTAAAAAAAAAAAATTATAATAAAATAAAAAAAATAAAAAATGAAAAATAAAATTAAAAATAGACCTTATTTTAAAGTGTTAACCATCAAATTTATGTATTATTTCCAATTTTATCTAATTTTTATTTTCTTTTAGTGCTGGAGTTCTAAGAATACCAGAGACTTTTGTGGTAAGAAAATTAGAGTAAGTAATAATGAAAATGAAAGAAGTCTTACTGCTTTAGTTATTGTTATAAAGATTAAAGTTCGTAATAATTGCGGCTATAAAAAAAAAAAAAAAAAAAAATTTAGTTATTGTTAAGTGTGGTACTTGTTCTTATTTTTAAGTGTATAATATTAATAATTATTAATAATGATAACATTTGCAATAATGTTGTTAATAATAGTAATATGTTACTAATAATACTTGTTAATACAGGGTTATATTGAATTGAAGGATTTTCTAATGGGAATAGCTTTTTTTATTATTTATGTGTTTTTTTTTTTTTTTTTTTTTTTGTTTTACAAAAAAAAATATTCATGTAATTAATAAATGAATAGCCAAGAGCGTCGACGTTGAAATGATAAGGTATGGATTTTCACCTACTGGTGAAAAAACTAATACAGATTCGTTAGATAACACTAATTCCGAAATTATTACTCGCAATAACGGACGTGGTGTTATCATCGAGGAATGGGAAAAGTTAGAGGCTATTGCTTCTAATATACTTTTATAATTATATAATATATAATATTAATATTTTATTTCATGTATTTTATTATTTTTATTTTTCTTTAAAATCATGTAATTTTATTATTATTATAAATTAAATAAAGTTTTCTCTAAGTCTAAAAAAAAAAAAAAAAAAAAAAAAAAAAAAAAAAAAATGAAATAAATAAATAAAGTTTAAAGTTCGCAATAATTACGACAGTTCAAAAAAAATTTTTTTTACAGAAAAAATTACATTAAACATGGATTTATTAATCGAAAAGAAAATCAGTAATTATAAAGATGATAAAAAAAAAGTTTATTCATTATTACAAGTTGTTTATTTTACTTAAAAAATAATTAAAATAATATGATGATTTTCTTTGTTTTTTCTTTGACTTCACTTTTTATTGACAATTATTTAATTTTGTCAGTGAAACGAGTTACTAATTATACTTAATTTCTTTTATGTAAAGAATAATTAAAAATTCTTTTAGGTTTAATAATTTAAATTATTCATTTTGGTAATAAAATAAAATGTTTATTTTAGATAATAGATTATAATTCCATTATGATTATATTTTAATTATTGATTATTAATTTCAAAATGATATCATTATTTCTTCATAAATATTTTTGTAATTCTTTTTACTTAAAAAAATTTTTAATAATAATAATAGTAATAATAATAATAATAATAATAATAATAATTAAGCAAAAAAAAATTTTAATAATAATAGTAATATTAATAATAATAATTATACAAACTATCCGAATAAATATCATTTGAACTTTGCAATTAAAAAAAATTTTTTTTTTTCATTTTTATAAATATAAAAAATACAACTTTTATTATAATTTTTATTCATTAATATTATCGGTTTAAATTTCATAATTAATTTTTAAAATCACATTTTTATATTAAAACACTCAGATTATTACTAAAAGCATATATATATATTTTTTAATTAAAATATAGACTCTATTACAATTCCATTAAAATATTCAATTATATTATTAATTATTTCATTATAATAATTTCATAAAAATTTTAATAATAGCTTTGTTATTAATATTAATCATATCTAGAGTTATAATATTTTTATTTATTTTTAAATAAGTAATTTATGGAAAATATTATAAAAAGATTAATTTTAATTATTATTTGTTCATTTTTTTAAAATTCATTTCAAAAATTTTTTATATTCTTAAATAATTATAAATATTTAATAATTATTTAACTAGGAATTTTAATTTTTCATTAAAAAAACATATAATTTTTATATATTATTTTCTTTTTTTTTTTTTTTTTTTTTTTTTTTTAATTTATTTATTTTATAAATTTATTTTTTATAATATTTTAAATTTTAAGTTATTGGATTATGATAAAATAATTAATGAAAAATATTAATTATAATTTGTTCCTTTTTTTTTTTTTACCAGAGAAAAACAAAAACATTAAAAAATATACTTGTTAAAATTAATATATTAAAATTGAACTAGTTCAATTTTAATAATAATTTTTATTATATAAACATCATTTTATTAAATATTAGTTTCATTTTTATATAAACACAAAAAAAATATCTTAAATTTTTAAATATAAATAATCTAATAATTTATTATATATTAAATTAAGGTAATAAAAAAAAAAAAAAAAAAAAAAAAAAAAAAAAAAAGAATATATACAATATATATATATAGAAAATAATGAATAGTTCTCAATTTTTAGTTGTTTTAACCGCTTCATTTGGTGGTCTTCTTTTCGGTTATGAAGTTGGTGTCATGAATGTCGTTCTTGTTATGGACGCTTTCCGTATTTTCTTTAGATTCTTTAGTTGGAATGGTGATGCCCTCGATGAGATGGGTAATGATATTAAGGGTAATGAAGAAAAGATGTATCATAAATTAGAAGAAGCTGAAAATAAGGCCACTCTTGAAGGTGTTATTACCTCCAGTTTCGTTCTAGGTGCTCTTTGTGGTGTTCTAATGGCTACATATCTTGGTGAAAAATATGGTCGTCAAAGAACCATTATGATCGGTGCTTGTATTTTCACATGTGGTGCCATCATCCAAGGTTTATCTGTTCGTTCTTGGGTTATGATTGCTATTGGTCTTTCCATTGGTTGTAATGGTGTCCTCTGTCCAACTTATATTTCTGAAGTTGCTCCAGCTAAAATCAGAGGTACGCTTTCTTCTTGCTACCAACTTATGACCACTTTTGGTATTATTGTTGCAGCTAGCATTAACTCTATTGTCTGATATTACACTAATGTCAGACCAGAAGGTTTAGGTACTCCAAGAAAAAATGTATGGGAAGAAGTTTCAAACTTTGAATGGAGATTTGCACTTTTATTCCAAGTGGTTCCAGGTCTTGATCTTGCTACGCTCATGTGTTTCCTTCCAAAATCACCACGTTGGTTATGTTCTAAGGATCGTGATGAAGAAGCTGTTCAAGTTTTAGCTAAACTTAATGCTGCTTCTACTTCTGATGAGCTTGCTCAAAGTGAACTTAAAGCCATCCAAGGAGATGTTGCGGCTACTCGTGCTGCTGGTTCTTCTTCCTTCGGTGAACTTTTCAGTCCAGTTATTCGTCGTCGTACTTTCATTACTTTCTTAATGCAACTTTTCCAACAATGGACAGGTATTAATGTCATTATGTACTACCAATCACAAATTTATAATGAAATTGGTTTCACTAAATTCATGTCAACCGTCGTTCTTCCAATTATTAACAACTTCGTCAACTTCATTTCCACCTTCCCAGGTATGTGGGGTATTGAAAGATTAGGTCGTAAGACTTTATTAGTTATTGGATCTCTTATGATGATGGTCTTCCACATCTCTACTTGGGCTTTCTCTACTCAAACTGATAAGGGTAAATTATGGCAATATTTAACAGTCGCTAGTATTTTCCTTATGGTCTTCTCGTTTACCTGGACCTGGGGACCAGTTCCATGGGTCTACCAAGCTGAAGTTTTCCCACTCTGTGTCAGAGTTAAGGGATCAGCAGTTGGTACAGTTTCTAACTTCCTTAACAACTGGATTATTGCCTTTGTTGGTCCAGCTCTTATGAAAGCCTGGTCTACCAAAACTTTCCTTCTTTTGGCAGCTGCCTGTCTTCTTGCTTGGATTTACTCTCAATTCTTTGTTATTGAATGTAAGGGACTTAGTATTGATGAAATGGATGCTAAGATGACAGGTAAAGCATAAATAGCTTAAATTCATGTCAACAATTTTCATGACTACCAAATATAATTAAAACTAAAAATTGAAAATTAAAATATTAAGTAAAAATTTTTTTATAAAAAGAAAAAAAAAAATAAACTTAATTTTTGAAATTCAAATAAATAAATATAGACCAAAATAAGCTTAATTTTGAAATTTAAATAAATAAATATAGACCAAACTAAGCTTATTTTCGAAATTTAATAACTATAGATAAAAAATGAAGTTATAAATTGTTAATATTTCTATTTTATTAATTAGAAAATCAGATTAAATTTTGAAACTATCATTTTAAAAATTAATTTCATATATAAAAGTAATTGTTATATTATAATTAATAATATTTTGAAACTATCTTTTTAAAATTAATTATATATATTAAATAAATTAATTCAAAAATAACACTTTCATATAAAAAAATAATTGTTATTTTATAATATAAAATTTATTGTAAAAAAAAAAAAAATAAATAAAAATAAAAATAATTAAATAAAATTATTTTTAAAATATTTATAAAGTATTTTTTTAATAAATTTAAATTTATATTTCTATATGATTAATTATAATTGAGCAATTTTATAGAATAAAGAAATAGAAAATAAAAACATGAGCAAACATTTAAGAGGTAGAAAAAATTAAAAAATAATTTAAATAAAGGATAAAAAAAAATCATTTTTATTTACTACAATTGAATAAAAAAAAAAATATTATACTTTAATTGAAAAAAAAATGTTTTTATTAAATTTTTAATTAAAAAATTAGATAAAAAAAAGTATAATTGAAATAGTAATAATAAAAAAAAAAAAAAATTTAAAATATTTTAATTTTAAAATGGAATTCTGCTTCTTTAGTTAAGTGATTATTATTATTATTATGTGTAAGTTTTATCATTTTAATAAAGTATTTATTTATCATAATATGATAATATGATATTATTATGGATTTTAATTAAATATTTATATATTATAATTTTAATATTATAATTATTTATCCATTATATTGTATTAATACTTAAATTTCAAATTTTAGGAACATAAAATTATATTTCTAAAATTTGAAAATATAAAATAATTTTATTATATTATTATTTAAATTTAATTAAAGAATTATTATTTAAATTTTATAATAAATCTTAACAATGTAAAGAATAACTATAAAAATAAATTTATTTTTTATTTTTATAATTAAATTTATTTTATAATAAACATATATATACTCAAAGAACAGATATTTAATAATATAATATAAAATTTATGAAAAAAATTAAAATAATTAAAATAATAATGTTACTTATTATATTTAAAATAAAACTATATAAATTAATAATTAAATAATAATAAAAAATATAATTAAGAAGAAAAAAAAAATAATAATGAAATAATATATATATATATAATATGTATTCATATTTATTTATATTATATTGTTAATAATTGCTATTTTTATTTATTGCATAGTCTATTTATCAAAATTTAATATACAATTTAAAATATGTTGATTTTCATTATTAAAAAAAAAAAAAAAAAAAAAAAAAAAAAAAACTTAATCATCATCTTCATCTTCGTCCTCATCTTCATCCATACCGGCCATTTCTAATGGTATATTACCTTGCTTATTTTTTTTATTTATATCTGCTCCATGCTCAATTAAATAATTTATCACATTTTCAATTTCATTTATATATGCAAAATGTAATGGGGTATTACCCTGTTTATTTTCTTTATTTACATCCGCCCCATATTCTATTAAATATTTTACAATATTTTCATTGTCAAATATATATTCATTTTCATTTTTACAGGCAGCATGTAATGGTGTATTACCATGTTTATTTTCTTTATTTATATCTGCTCCATGTTCTATTAAATATTTTACAATATTATCATACTCAATTTTTCTTTCTTTCTCATAACTAAATTTATTTTCATCTTGACACGCAATATGCAGCGGTGTATTACCTTCCTTGTTGACTTTATTTATATTTGCTCCATGTTCAATTAAATATTTTACCATATTTTCATTTTCATTTTCACATGCAAAATGTAATGGTGTATCACCATTTTTATTTTCTTTATTTATATCCACTCCAAGTTCTATTAAATAGTTTACAATATTTTCATTTCCATTGAAACATGAACTATGTAATGGTAAAGTGCCGTTTTTATTTTCTTTATTTCTATTTGCTCCATGTTCAATTAAATATTTTACTAAATTTTCATTTCCCTTCCAACATAGAAGATGCAATGGTGTATCACCTTGTCCATTTTCTTCATTTACATCTGCTCCATATTCAATTAAAAGTTTAACTAAAATTTCGTTTTCATATTGACATGCATAATAAAATGGAGTATCCCCATATTTATTTTTTTTATTTATATCTGCACCATGTTCAATTATATATTTCATTATATTTTCATTTCCCTTCTGACATCTACATACAATATGTAATGGTGTATCCCTTTCCTCATTTTCTTTATTTATATCTGCTCCATGTTCTATTAAATATTTTACAATATTCTTACATTCAATTTCATTTTTGCCGCTAAATTTATTTCCATCGTAACATACAATATGTAATGGTGTATTACCATTTTTATTTTCTTTATTTACATTTCCTCCATGATTAATTAAATACTTTACCACATTTTCATTTTCATTTTCACATGCAAAATGTAATGGTGTATGACCTTCCTCATTTTCTTTATTTATATCTGCACCATGGTCTATTAAATATTTAACAATATTTTCATTTTTATATTCATATTCATTTTTACATGTAATGTGTAAGGTTGTATTACCTTCTTTATTTTCTTTATTTATATCTGCTCCATGTTCAATTAAATATTTTACAATACTTTCATTTCCATTTTCGCATGCATTAAATAATGGTGTTTCACCTTCCTCATTTTCTTTATTTATAACAGCTTCATGTTCAATTAAATATTTTACAATACTCTCATTTCCATATTTACATGCTTTAAATAATGGAGTTTCATCTTCCTCATTTTCTTTATTAATGATTGCTCCATGTTCAATTAAATCTTTTACAATACTTTCATTTCCATTTTTACATGCTTTAAATAATGGAGTTTCACCTTCCTCATTTTCTTTATTAATAATTGCTCCATGTTCAATTAAATATTTTACAACACTTTCATTTCCATTTCTACATGCTTTAAATAATGGAGTTTCACCATCATTTTCTTCAGCATTTATATTTTCTCCAAGTTCAATAAAATATTTAAATAAATTCATATTTCCACTTTCACATACCCAAAAAAAGGGGGTTTGACCTAACTTGTTCCTTTTTTTTTTATCTAATCCATGTTCAATTAAATATTTAACCAAATCTTCATTTCCACTATTACATGCATAAAATAATGCCGTTTCACCATTATTATTTTCTTCATTAATATCTACTTTATGTTCAATAAAAATATTTATTATATTTCTATTTCCACTTTCACATGCGTAAAAGAATGATGGTGAACCATCACTATTTCTTTCATTGATATTTGCTCCATTGTCAATTAAATATTTAACCATTTTTACATTTTTACTTTTACATGCAATGAATAATAAAGTTTCACCCTTTATATTTTTTTTATCAATCTTTACTCCATGTTTTATTAAATATTTTACAATAAATTTATTATTTTGTTTACAAGCTTCAAATAAAATGTCTATTACATCTTCATTTATATTTAAAAATTTATATTTTGAAATTTGTTGATTTAAAGCTAATTTACTTAATGGGACTTTATTTTTATAATAATTTAAAATATTAACAATAATTTCATTATCAAAAAAATAAAAACCTTTAATAATAACACTTAATAAATTATCATCATTCTCTATCATGTCATTTATTAATGATGACGACAAATTTAAATTATTAATACCAAGATTTTCAATTAAAAATTCTAATCTTTTGTAAGTAAGTAATTTTTTTTCGTACAATTTACACAAAATATTATTTTTATGATTAGCATTATTGTTTTTCTTTAATAAAATTTTCACTTTATCAACATTATTGGTATCAATACCTGTTATAAATGAATTAATTTGATAATTTAAATCAATATCCATTTTAAAATTTATATATACTCTTAATTTAATGTTTTATTATAATATTATTATAAAGTAATTATATAAAAAGAAATAAATAAATTTATGAAAATTTACTTGTAATTATAATATATTTATTTATATTTTTTATAAATACTAATAATTATATTACATAACAATATTCAATTTGTAAATATGTTATTAAAATATTTTAATGGTATACAAATTTACAAATTATAAAATTATTTTATATTTTATATTTTTTTATGAATAAACTAATATAGTAATAATAAAATAATTAATTTTAATGATGATTGATATTTATTAGAAATAAAGTTTTTATATTATTTTAATAATAAAAATGTATTATCAAAAGCAAAAAACCAATATAATTTTTCTATTTTAATTATTTATTAGTATTTGGGGTTGCTTTAGCCAGTTTACACTTCATGGTTATCCATGTTGTGAATTAAAAACTATTCAAATTGAATTTAATGATAGCAACCCCGATGAACAATAAAAATTAAATTTCAATTAATAAATAGTAATAATAAACAAAGTAATAAATAAACAGAAGAAAATAAATAATTGGTAAATATATTAATTGATGGATTTAAAAAAAAAAAAAAAAAAAAATAAATAAATAAATAAAATAAAATAAAATAAAAAATAAAAAGAATTCATTGATATATTTAAATTTAAATTAATATTAATATTCTTTAATAAATCGTAATAATAAAAGGAATAATAATGAAAATAATTTTTTATGGATAAAATAATAAAAATATGAAATATTAAAATTAAGGACAATTATATTTATTTAATCTAATATTATTTATATATTGTATAAATAATTATTTAAAACAATTATAATCAATAAATATATATATATATTTAATTAAAATGATAATAATTATATATTAATAATGATTATGTAATAAGATATTAATTTAGCTTTGTTTAGATAAAATATAAGAGGAACATTACATTTAGTTTTAAATTTTTAATTAAGTTTAAATAATAATATTTGAAGTTATACTCAAATACATACAAATTTTAAGAGTATATATCAATAAATAAATATATTTCATAAAATATAATAGTAATAGAAATAATAATAATAATTAATAAAAATTTAAAAAATAAAATATGCTATTATTATTATTATTTATATTTATATATCTGAGGACTATTATAAAAATAATTGAATAATTTTATTTTTAAAAAATAATTTTTTTTTTTTTTTTTTTTGTTTTTATGAAACAAAATGATATAAATTATTAGTATAACCATACAATCAAAAAAAAATTTTTTTAAAAATATTAATAAGGACTAGTGTATAATCATATTACATTAATATTTATATCATATATTTATGTAATATATAAATTATTAATTATTTAGATAAATAATTAATTATTATTTATTAAATAGATACAATAGTATATAAGTAACAATTAAAATATATTCTAGTATAAAATTTAATATCAAAATGATAATAAAATTAATATTAAAAATAACATTAAAAATAAAATAAAAATATCAAAAATTACATTAAAAATAATAAAACATATTTTTAATTTTTTTTTTGATATATTTATTATATATTCTTTCTTTTTTTATCTTAATATATTTATAATGCATTTTATATATATATATATAATGAATATTTTAATAATTAAATAAAGCAATGGATGTGTATTCTTTTCCTAGTCAGAAAAAAAAAAAAATTATCACATCAATAAATTTTTAACAAAAATAATTCAAAGTTCAACTCCCAAGGAGAGTACCATTGTCCTTGTATCTGTCTTAAAATCCATTGAGGATGATAATAAACTACATTAAATCAGATAATGTGAGCACTCTCGAAAAATAAATGAAAGATATAAGAAGCCAATCAATTATGGAATTCATTTGGTTAATGAAGTCGTTTTCGAAGAATAAGCTTCATTAAAAATATAAATAAAAGGATAAAAAAGTATATAAATAGTATAAATTTTACTTTGCTTTTATATCTGAAAAAAAAAAAAAAAAAAAAAAAATTCTTTTGGTATATAAACTAATAAAAAAATATATAATTTAATTAAAAAAAATTTAAAAATTTTTTTTAATAAATCTTTTAGAAAATGAACAGCAAATTATTTTTAGTTATTATAATTACTTAATTAATAATTCATACTTTTAGTATATCATGTGGAGGTAAGAATAATTCAAAATTAAATAAATTGGTTTTAAATTATAGGAATTACAGAAAAAATAGAAGGTGATTTAAGTAATGAATTATCATATCAGAATTTCTAATAATTAATCTTTTTTTTTTTTTTTTTTTTTTTTCAATAATATAATTAATTTAAATATTTACAAATAATTTATTTTTTTTAAATATAAATAAATATTTATAATTTTTATAGTTTATTTTTTGATAAATACGAAATTTCTAATATTTGATTTATAAACTGCTTGAAATATATTTCAGTAATATTTTAAAAAATTTATAATTATTATAATATCAATTTAAATTATTGTTAAATTGTTTTATTGAAAAGTTAATTATTTTATAGTTAATGAAAAATTTATGCAAAAATTTGTACTATTTATATCTATTTAAATTGATTAATTTTATATATATATATATATAATTTTATGATTTTTAAAGAAAAATATAATATTTAATTTTTAAAAAAATTAAAATCAATGTTAATTAACTATTTTAATAATAAATAAATAATAATCATTGGAATAATATTTAATGAATTATAATTGTTAATAATAATTGTTAATAATAATTATCAATTATTGTTATAACAAAAAAAGAAAAAAACAAAAGAAAAATATAAATTAAATTAAAATTATATAATAATTAAATTTTTATTTAAATTTAAAATTATATAGTAATTAAAATTTGAAAAAAATCTCCAATTTCATTAAATAATAATGGAATGGACAAATAAGAATTGATTAAAAAAAATTATACCTAATATATATCCAATATGAATTATTATACTTCTACTTGTTCTTTCCCTTAATATCATTATTTAAAAAAAATGTTTGGGATAAAAATTTATATTTTTTTATTATGTATTTTGTAATATTTTGTTATTATATCTTTGATTATTTTATTTATTAATTATTCAATTTTATTTTTTATTTATTATTTATTATTCCATTATTTATTATTTATTATTTATTATTTATTATTCCATTATTTATTATTTATTATTTATTATTCCATTATTTATTATTTATTATTTATTATTTATTATTCCATTATTTATTATTTATTATTTATTATTCCATTATTTATTATTTATTATTTATTATTCCATTATTTATTATTTATTATTTATTATTTATTATTTATTATTTATTATTTATTATTTATTGTTTATTATTTATTATTTTTATTCCATTATTTATTATTTATTATTTTATTATTTATTATTTATTATTTATTATTTATTATATTATTTATTATTTATTATTTATTATATTATTTATTATTTATTATTTATTATTTATTATTTATTATTTTTTCATAATAAATAATAAATTTTTCTTTTTTATTTTTCTTCTTCGTAAAATCCAGAGTTAAAGCTTTTATTTATTAATAAAGTGATTAAAAAGTGATAGATGATTAAAATATTTATTTGTACGAATGAAATACATTGTAGAATTCTTTTCATAGTTTATTATTATTATTATTATTATTATTATTATTATTATTATTATTATTATTATTATTATTATTATTATTATTATTATTATTATTATTATTATTATTATTATTATTATTATTATTATTATTATTATTATTATTATTATTATTATTATTATTATTATTATTATTATTATTATTATTATTATTATTATTATTATTATTATTATTATTATTATTATTATTATTATTATTATTATTATTATTATTATTATTATTATTATTATTATTATTATTATTATTATTATTATTATTATTATTATTATTATTATTATTATTATTATTATTATTATTATTATTATTATTATTATTATTATTATTATTATTATTATTATTATTATTATTATTATTATTATTATTATTATTATTATTATTATTATTATTATTATTATTATTATTATTATTATTATTATTATTATTATTATTATTATTATTATTATTATTATTATTATTATTATTATTATTATTATTATTATTATTATTATTATTATTATTATTATTATTATTATTATTATTATTATTATTATTATTATTATTATTATTATTATTATTATTATTATTATTATTATTATTATTATTATTATTATTATTATTATTATTATTATTATATGAAAAATCTAAATATTTTTTGAAAATATTAATGAACAATCGAAGACTTTTCAATTAATATATTTATATAATAACCTATTATCATTTATTTTATATTATTTATATATTAATATAAAAGAATTTTATATTTATGTAAATTTAAATTTATTATTATTTACTTAATAATTAATTATTAATTTTATTCTTATTTAAACTCTATAATTTCAATTTTATAATTTATTTTATTTTTTTAAAGTAGTATATAATATCATTGATTTCAAATATAGCTGTATAAATGCATGCTAATACACATATGCATTCATGGATTACAACTCTCATAACATTGCATGTTATTCATAGCAGTCATTGAATTCATATGCATTCAAACCATTAAATAATTTCTATTTTAAAAAAAATTTTTTTTTTTTATGAAATTTATTACGAAATAATTTTTTTTTTTTTTATAAATCCTTATAAATTCTTTATTTTCATTAAATAAATTATTTTACATAATGTAGTATTAAATATCTTTTTTTTATTATTGTTATTATTCTTTAATAAATAAAATAAATGATAAATAAATGAATTAAGATAATTATTTGGTATTACTAAATAATTACAAATATAAATAATACTCATATTTATTATTGAATGATATTGAAATTTTATTAATAACATCATCATACTGTATATATGTGCAATTAAAAAAATTATAATAATAAAAAAATAAATTAATAAATATACAAGAAATAAAAAAAGAATAAAGCGAAAAGTTAATAAATCTTGAAATAAAAAAATTATTATTTAACCTTTTTTTCACTTTCTCAAATCTTCTTTTTGGATGCCTAAAATTTTTTTAAAAAAATGGTTTATTAATTTTAATTATCTTTTTTTTTTTTTTTTTTGATTATTAAAAATTAATCAAAGAAATAGACTATAATTAATTTTCTAAATTAAATTTAAAAAAAAAATCAATAATGAATGTAACAAATTATATGAAAATATTTATTATTAGTATAGAGATTTCATATAAAGTAAAATATTTTTAAACATATCCCTCAGTAATAATTATTCTCTAAATCTCAGCATTTAAATTAAAGAAATTTTCTTTTTTCTTTTTTCTTTTTTCTTTTTTTTTTTTCAAAAAAAAAAAAAAATAAAAAATGATAATTTTTTATATTTAAAGGACGAATTGATTAAAATTATAATGAAACATGACCAAAAATTAATTAAATCCTTTATTTTAATTAATATTAATTAATTCGATAGATATCAATAATATTAAAAAATGGAAAATTTTATTTTCTTATTTAAATAATTTATATAATAATATTTTATCTTTAGCTATCGAAAATAATGCAGGTATTATTAATATAAAAAATAATGATGGCATTTTACCTCTAAGAACAGTCATTACAAAAAAAAATATTGAAATGGCAAATTATTCAATTGAAAAAAAGATACTGATATTGATATTACTGATAATGATAGTCATATACCATTATTAGAAGTGTCTTATGGTAATGGCATTAATATGATAAAGTATTTTAGTTATCAAGTGAGCTAATATTAATATTAAAAATAATAATTTTACTTTAAGAATTGTCATTAATATTAATAATATTAAAATGTAAGATTATTTAATTGAATATGGTACTGATATTTATTCTTCTAATAATAATGAAACTCACTTATATGAAGTTTTTTATAATAGTTCTTATAAATTAATAAAATATTTTATTGATAATGGTGTAGGTATTAATAATTTCTAATAATAATTATGAAAATTTAATAATGATATATTATAAAAAGCCTAATAGTATTTCAAAAAAAAAGATAATAATTTTTTTAATTGAAAATGGTATTGATATCAATACTGTTGATGAATATATCAATATTTTATTAATACTTGCTGCTATAATTATTCAAAAAAATAAAAAAAAAATTGTTGAATATTTTTTTAAAAAGAAGACTGATGTTAATATAGTTAATAATAAGGCTGAATCTGTATTAATGAATGTAATCAATTCTTGAAATTTTAATTTTAATAGTATAAAACCTTATAGTTGAAAATGGAGCATAAATTAATATTGTTGATAATAATGTTGAATCTCTATTAATAAAAAAAGCCACTCGAAATTTCCAATTTCAATATGGTTAAATATTTAGTTGAAAATGGTACAAATATTAATGTTATTAATAATAATGGTAAGTCTTCATTAATGAATGTATTCTATAAGTATTAATTTAGTAAAATATTTAGTTGAAAATGGAGCAAAAATTAATATTTCTAATAAATGTGGACCAACACTATTAATGAGCGTATGTTATTAATAATAATTTAAAAATGGAGCTGATTTAAACAGAAAGAATAATAAAGGTTATACATTATTAATTTCAGAATATAAAAAAATTTAACTTTAAGGAAGCAAAATTATTAATTAAAAATGGTGCAGATGTCAATATTAGAAATAATGACGGTTATACCTTATTAGAGAAAGCTTATATAAAACAAAATTATAGAACAGTACTACAATTAATTAAAAAGGGATCTGTTGTTAATGTAAAAAAAAATAATGAAGGAAAATCTCTTCTACCAAAAAATTTTGTATAAATAAATTCTTTGACTTTACAATCATTAGCCAAGAAAATTATTAATACAGTTTCATTTAATTTTAGAATATATGCTTCACAATTATCATCTTTTAAATTCTATATGTAATGTATTATCATTAGTTAATAAAAAAAAGAGTATTCTCACTTATAATATCTTCAACTTTAGCTTTGGTATTATAATATTTAAATTTTTCATCAATTACTCCTATTATTATATTTGGTTTAATCCATTCTTTCTTTTTCTCTTTTTAGACTATGCTGTGGACATAAAAACAAGAAAATCGACTACTGGATTCGTAATAGCAATAGGAAATTAATCTTCAAGCTGGTGCTCAAAACTCCAACATTGCATATCCACTTCCACAGCTGAGGCTGAATACTATAGTCTTAGTGAATATAGCAAATACTGTATGTAGTATATAAACCTATCAAAGGAATTAGAATCTGTCATTACTGATAATGAAGTCAATATAGACAATAAAGTAACAATCTATAATGCAAAGAACTAATCGATTAACTCAAAAACAAAATATATGGACATAAATATTATAAAATTTTTTAATTTTTATAATATTTATTTTTAATTTCTTGTTTTTTGACCATTTAAATCCAATTCAATTAAAAGATAATCATTTTCTTATAATTAATTCATTTATTTCTTCATATTTTTTTAATTTATTAATATTTTTCTTTTCTCGCCTTTGAATTCCCCCATTTTCAATTAATATATTTAGGCCATTAAAAGAAAATATTTCAACCATTCTCATCTTTATAATTTTTTTTTTATTATTTCTTCTTCTTGAAATACTAAACCTTCCATTGTATATTTTATTTTAAATTCAATTAAATCTTGTACTTTTTTTTCTTTGCTTAAAAATGCTATACTTGTTTTTTTTATGTTATTTATCGTCTTTTTTTTTTTTTTTCCAAATGATCCAATTGATATTTTTTGATATCCGACATCAGTTAAATCTTCGGATATTTTTATTTTATTTTATTTTTTTTTTTTTTTTTTTCATCAAAATCAAAATTCATTTTAATTAATAATAAACTGAAATTATTAATTTATCTTTAATTTTTGAAATTAAATATAATTAATAATTAACTGAAATTAGTAGCTTATCTTTTATTTTTGAAATTAAAATATAATTAATAATAAACTGAAATTATTAGCATTTATTTAATTTTCTAAATTAAATATAATAATTTCAAAGAATTAAATTTGTATATGGGGAATCGATTGGAATTTGAGGATTAAGGATTAGGCCCAATCACATAAACCCCTCAAATCCCTAATTTCATTAAATTTTTAATTTAAAAAAAAAAATATAAAAATAAAAAAATTGAAGAGTTATTTTAAAAAAAGAAAAAATATTTAAATTTTAATATAATTAAAAATAAATTATAATAAATAAAATGGAGATCAAAAATGAAATGATAAAATACCTCGAGGCAAAATTGAAATTACTGGAAATTGAAAATCAAAAATTATATTCAACAATAGAATTAAATAATAAAGAGATAGAACAAATTAAATCTTTAATCAAATCATTAGCAGAAAATGATTCATCTTTCTTAGATACCCAAACAACCAATTTGACCCAGAAGCCAGATGATAAAATTATTAATTTAGAATTTAATTGGAAAATATATGATAATGCAAAGATGACTAATGATTTAAAAACTGTAAGGAAAGTATCTGGTGGAAATGGTTGGAACTGTCCTGCTATAGGTGATAAGACTTTAATAAAGGGGAAAATAAATAAATGGAAAATACAATTAACCAAAAGAACAGGTAATATTGTTTTTGGAATTGTTCCTAAAGAGATTGATGTAAGTGTTAATATATTTGATAATTGGAAACAAGGATATATTACAAATTCTGGTAATTTTGCAAAGCATAATTTAGGAGTTTATGAAGAATTTAAAAAATATAATGCAGAACAAGGAAGTATTCTTGAAATTATTGTTGATTTAGAAACTGGAGAATTGTCTTTCTCTGTTAATGGGGAAAATTTTGGTATATTTTGCAATAAATTAATAAAAGATATAGAATATTTACCATTTATAGATATTGAAGTTGAAGAAACTGAAATTACATTATTAAAATCTATAGATAATAATCAAATTTAAGTTAAAATATAAATATGAATATGAATCAAAACATTTCAAAAAAAGGAGAATTAAAATTGAAAAAATAAAATAGTATAAATAAATATTAATATAAATATAAATATAAATATAAATAATTATCTATTACTTTTTCTTTTCTTTTTTTTTTTTTTTTTTTTGTTTATTTGTATGTTTTTTAGTTCATATGGATAAATTATATATATTTAATAAACATTATTAGAAAATTAACATCAAATAAAATAATTTTTTGTTTTGCTTTTTATATTATTCTTTAAAAAAAAAAAAAAAAAAAAAAAAACATTAGTTAACAAATTATTTTTTTAATTATTATCTTATAACTATAAATTCTATTTCTTTTTATAAATTATTATTATAAGTGAATAAATTGAAACTAATAAATCTTTAAGAATACTAAGTCATATTTTATTATATAAAGTATTATTAATATTAATATGTTACAAATTAACTAAATATTAAAATAGTTTTAATTAAATGTTTCATTCTTTTTAACATTTTACTAAAAAAAAAAAATAAAAATAAATATATTTAAAAAAATAAAATATATATATTAAAACACGTTTCTGTAATTTTTTTTTTTTTTTTATTGATTTAATTATTTACTTTTAAATATAAAATATATACGTATTTTTTATTGAATAATAATTTTTGTTTTTATTTAATTTTATTTTTACTAAAATTTTTTAATATGGTATAAATAAAAACATATATATATATTTTTTTTTCCTTTTTTTTATATATATATATATATAATACTAATAATAAAAAAAAATGATTTACTTAAATAATATTTAAAAATAATGTAATAAAAAAAAAAATATTTATTCTAAATTATTTTAGAATAATTTTCATTTTTCCCTTATTTGGTATTTATAACAAACATTAGTGTAAAAATAAAAATTTAAATAAAAAATTTTAATGTTTTGTAAATATATATATATATATTATATATATATTATGATAAAAAATTAACTGTTACTTATATAAATGTATTTAAATTGATAAATTATAATATATAATTTATAAAAAAATTTTAAATATAAATTTTGACTTATTAATTTCTTTTCCTTTTCCTTTTCCTTTTTTTTTTTTTTTTATGCTATATGTGAATATGTATTTATTTTGAATTAGTAATATTACATATAAATATATAATTTTATTCAATAAGTTTTTTTTTTTTTAAATGTATATAAATATATATTTGTTTTAATTTCCAATTCATTGTTAAATTTCTTTTTTAAAAAAAAATATATTAAATAATGAATTTTCAACTTTAAATAATTTCTAATTTCTTTTTATTATTATTTATTACTGATATTATTTTTGTTTGTTTTCTTCTATATTAATATAATTTTTATTATTGCTTATTACTGACATTAATATTTTATTTGTTTTCTTCTATATAAAGATGGTATCATAATGTTAAATATTTCTAGATATATAATAAACATTATTGGAAAATTAAACAGAATACTAATATAATTTGTTTATATGTTTGTTTAATAAAAATCCATTGTTAAACAAATTGTACTTTAATCATTTCTTTCTTTCTTTTTTCTCTCTTACTTTATACTAATTACAAATTCTTTTTCCTTTTTATTATTACTTTTTTTTTTTTTTTATATATATATATATATATATTTATATAAATTATAACTACTTTATATATATATAAAAATAAAAGTATTTTTTAATGTATTCTTAATTTTTTTGTTTTAAAAAAAAAATTAATTAATTATTATAATAAAATATATATATAATATTATATATATTTAATAAATATTATATTTATGCTTTTAATGTATCTTCACTGGTGGTTTTTGGTAATTCAATAGCATCATTAGCTAATGATAAGGATTGACCAGCAAATGAAACACTTTGTAACATTTCACTGATAACAAGAGACTTTGCATCTTGGTTAAGAGTCATAGAATTACCATCAGTACCATACATGAAACCATAGGCAACTTCACCCATTTCAGTAGTATCTACACCATTTAATTCTTCTTCTTCAGAAATACGAAGTCTTAAACCTGGAATAAAGTTAAGAATCTTCAATAAGACGAAAGTGATAATTAAACTCCATAAGGTAACAGAAACAATACCAGCAATTTGAATGTAAACTTGTTTCCAGTTACCATCAATAGCTCCTTTACCACTACCACCATCTAAACTGGTTATCTTTTCAGTAGCAAAGAATCCTGTAAGAATTAAACCAATAGCACCTCCAACATAGTGAACAGCGAAAACATCAAGAGCATCATCAAACTTAAATTTACGTTTATAGGTTACAGCAGTGTTACAACAGAGAGCCCCTAATAAACCGAAGAGAGCAGATGCACATGGAGTAACAAAACCACATCCTGGAGTAACAGTAGCTAAACCAGCAACAGCACCCGTACAAAAACCAATCATAGAAAGCTTACCGGTACGCCAGTAATCAAGGGCAACCCAAATACAGCCAGCAATAGAAGCGGCAATATGACTACAAACCATAGCATTGGCACCACGAGCATTGGCACCAAGGGAGGAACCACCATTGAAACCTAACCATCCGAACCATAAAAGGAAAGTACCAATGAAGACGAAGGTGACATTATGAGGGTCAAAGTGTTTCTTGTAATCCTTTCTCTTACCAATAATATAACAGTAAGCAATAGCAGCTGCACCACTACCACAATGAACAGGTAAACCACCAGCATAATCCATGACACCCCATTCAGCTAACCAACCATGAGCACCCCAAGTCCAATAACAAATAATACTGTACACCACAGTAGACCAAAAGAATAAGAAAACAATTGCTGGTAAAATGCGCATTCTTTCAGCAGTAGCACCGAAAGCTAGAGCTGGTGTAATAACTGCGAACATACATTGGAAGATCATGAACAAACTTTCAGGAATAGTATCAGAATTAGCTCCTGGTTCAAGACCAACATTATGTAAAACGATATTATCTAAATTACCAATGAAACCATTAGTGGATGTGTTAGAGAAAGCAAGAGAATAACCCCAGAAAACCCATTGGAAAGAAACAACAGCAATAGAAACCATACAAACAAACATTAAAGAAAGAGCATTCTTAGTACGAGCTAAACCAGCATAGAAAAGACCTAAACCTGGAGTCATAATAAATACTAAACATGTAGCAATTAAAACCCAGGCAATATCACCTCCACTAAGTTTACTAAGAGCATCTGCCTTTTCAAGATCTGGAGTGAGAGCCTCTGTACTATTTTGAAGTAATGCTGCCTGTTGAGCAAGAGTTTGTTCAGTAGAATTAAACTCAGCAATTGTTTGATTAGTCATTACTGCTAATTTACTTAATTTTTCTATTAAAGCTTCCATTTTTGAAATTATTATCAATCAATATTATGTAATTAATAAAAATACTTTTTTTTTTCTTTTCTATTCTTTATTAGTTAGTTTTATTTCGTTTTATTTTTATAATATTTTTTCTTCTTAAAGTTATGAAATTATTAATTTAATTTTTTTTTAATATGTTATAAAATTTATAAAATAATTAATAGTTTATTATTTCTATTATTGAAAATAATTTATTTAAATTAAAAATAAGATTCTATAGATATATGAAATACTTTATATAAAAATAATTATTAATACTTAATAGTTTAATATTAAACACTTTCTTTTTATGCGTTAGCTATATAAATAATTTTTAGAGAGAGAAAAATAAAAAAAATACTAATTTATATGTATTCCTTTCTATTTTTAAAATTTTATTAAAATTCTATAAAGAAAAAATTTATTTTTTTTCTTTTTTAATAGAGTTTTTGTTCTATTTCTAATTAGGTAATATTTAATAGTTTAATATATATATTTTTTTCTCTTTTATAATAAGATAATAAAAGGAGAAATAGAATAAATAATAAATAATTGTTAGTTATAAAAAAAAAGTCAAATTTAAATCTTTTTTTTTTTTTTTTTCTAGTTTTTATTTTTAATATAAAAAACTAAATTTTGATGATTAATTTTGAAGGTAAATTGATTCTTTTTTATATTTCAAAAATTATTATATTAATTTCAATTAATTATTTTTTTTTTTTTTTTTTTTTTTTTTGATTATACCTTAATTATCATATTTTTTTTTCTCTAATGTCACAATTTGAAATAATAAATAAATAAATAAAAAAGTAAATAATATATACTCTATGATATATTATTAATATATATAGATGTTAATATGGAATAAATAATAAAAAATCATTCAATACAAAAAATAATATATTTTATTTTATTTTAATATATAATATATATTTAATAAAATTTTTATGAGTAGTTTATCAATTCTTAACTTGGTTGGTTCTTTTTTTAAAATGCATATATATTATAATATATCATAAATATTTATTATAGTATATATTAACTAATTAAAATTTTATTATACTTTGTATAATTAAATTTTTTTTATCAAAAAATAATAATATAAAAAAAATATATATAATAAAATAAAATAAAATAAAATAAAATTAAATAGAATAGAATAATAATATTTATATTTTTATAAGGAAGTAAATATAATACAATAAATAATAATAATTAAAATATATTACTATTAACCATTATCATTTTTTATAATTTTTTATGATATAATTTTTTTTTTATCATAAAAAATTTTAAATTAACTTTATTAATAGATTAAATAAAAAAAAAAAAAAAAAGAATAAAGTATTAAATGATTTAATTATTAAATTATAATTAATTATTTAACCATTTATTCTTTTTTTTACTTTTAATTATTATAAAAAAAATTATTATAAAATAAAATTATTATAATAGAATAAATTTAATATTTTATAAAGTACTACATAACTTATAATTAAAATTGTACCATTTATAACTAATAGCGTAACAAAGAACTCTGAATTAACCAAAAGATAATTTTGACAATAAATAAATAAATATAACTATTCTAATACAAAAAAGAAAAAAAAATGAATTTTAAAAATAATAAAAATGATATATAAATTCATCAATGTATAGTAATTACAATGAAGTAACAATCCCTTACAAGATTATTATATTTTAAGCATTAAATATTTATATTATATATTATATTATATTATATTTATGATATTAGTATTACACTACATACAATTAATTATTTTTAAAATATAATATTGGCTTTTTTTAAAAGTATTATAAATTATTAATTATTAATGAATTAAAGAAAAATCAAATATATCAAATAAAAAGGTGGTTGAGTGTTTCCAAGAAGATAAAATAAAAAATGATGAAATTATAATAATAGTAATAAAAGTAATATAATAAAGGATAATTTTAATTAGTTCAAAAAAAAATATTTTATAATATATTTAGAATATATATAAAATTAAAGATTTTTATTTAATTATTTATTGTTATCTTTTCTTTCTTTCTTTTTTTTTTCCTTTTCTGTAAAGATAATTTTACCTCTTCTTTTATATGGTTGTGGTTACCTGCTTCTATGATATTTTAATAATTTTGTTAAAAATAATAATAATAAATTTTTATAATTAAAAAAATTGAATGATTAATTATAAAATATTAAAATAGAAATAAAATATTAATATTATAAAATATTTGAATAAAAATAAAATATAATTTATTTATAAAAGCAAAGATAAAAAAAAATTAATTTAATGATAACTTATTTTTCTCCATTATTAAAATTTATAATTAATTAAAAAAAGATAATAATAATAAATAAATAAATTACGTATAATAAAAAGAAATAGTAATAATAATAAAAGTTTTTCAAAAATAATAAATAATAATAATTTTTATAACAATTACTTTTAATTATATCAATTATTTAAATATTTTGATTTGAATTTTATATATTAATATATTTCATTCATTCACCATCAGAAATAGTAGTAGTCCTATATTATAGAATTATAATAATACTATATATAAATTATTTAATTATACATACAATTATCCTTTTTTTAATTGTTGAAACTAATAATAATTTTTATTTGCATAAACATTTTGTATATTGAATATACAACTAAACAATTAAGATAAAAAAAATCTTCTTATAATCCTCCAAAATGCTTTTATTTTTTATCAATTAAATATTTTTTTATTTTTAATTTATTAATAAATAAATATATATATATTAAATTTATATTTATATTTTTAACTTTACATACTTTTAAATATTTTATCTTTTTATCTAAATTGGGTAATTTTTTCAATTAAAATAAAATAATCCACTTTTAATAATAATAATTTTATGGTTAATATCAAACAATTATTTTATAACGACTTCCAATAATATTAATAAGAGTTATTTTATTTTCATTATTATTATTATAATTATTTATTATTATTTATTATTTATTTATTATTATTTATTATTATTTATTATTATTTATTATTATTTATTATTATTTATTATTAGTATTATTATTTATTATTATCTATTATTATTTATTATTAGTATTATTATTTATTATTATTTATTATTAGTATTATTATTTATTATTATTTATTATTATTTATTATTATTTATTATTAGTATTATTATTTATTATTATTTATTATATTGAATTATTTCGATAGAATTTTTCTTATTACTATTATTATATTAATTATTTTCAAGTAAATAAATATATTATTATTTAAATAAGTAATTATATTACCTTTAAAATTGTTTTTTTCATGCTTTTTTTTCTGCTTAATATTATCATCTTTAATGATGTAAAAGTAATAAATATGAAAGCTTTACTCTTTAAATGATAAGATAAAAAAAAAAATTTTTTTTTTATTATTTATTTTTTGATAATAAATATATAATTTTATTAATTTAAATTTATTTCTAAAATATTATATCTTGTATATTATTATTATAGTAACTAATAAAATTTTTTAATAAAAAAAAAACCTATTTAAAAATTTATTTAAAAATGATAATATTTTTTTAAAATACGATAATAATAATAACTAATAGTAATCAATTTTTTCATAAATATCTAATAAATATAAATTTTTTATAATAATCTTATCAAAAAAAAATTGTTTATCAAATAAAATTTTTATTAAATTACTTATCTCTAAATTGGACTTATCAAAAAATTAATAAACTAATCCTTACATATAGTATAAGATTATATATTGTCATACAAATTCCTAAATTAAATTTAAACTTTTTAAAAATTTTAAAGTTTAAATCTAAAATATATTGTTAATATATTAATTTAGTATTATTATGTATCATAAATTTTATAGTAAATAAAATGTAAATAAAATGATATTCCTTTTAAGGAAAAGGCGGATTAATTATCACTAATTAAATTTTAAATTTTATTTAAACTAAGGGTTGATAATGGATTTTAATTTATTTTTCTGGATTTTTAAAATTAATATAATTATCAAGAAAAAAATAATTTATTTTTTTTCTATCAATATTTTGTTGTTACTTTATATTATATAATTTATTAATTAATAAAGTATTTATATTTATTTTAATATGTATAATTTTTTTTATTCATTTTATATGTATCGCTCTTAATAAATTTTAATTATTATTAGTAGAATAATATAGCATTATTATAAATATTTCGTATTTCGTATTTCCTTTTTTTTTAAAAAATAATAATAATAATAATAATAATAATAAAAATTGTAATATTCAATAGTCTTAACAGTTATATGTTCTGCATTTTTATATTTTTATGTATGCTACAATGATAGTTACAATGCTTCATATTTTCTACTTTTTTTATATTTATATGTTATTGTAATTATTAAGGGTTCTATGTTATGATATGTTGTTTTATTTGTTTTACTATTGATATTGTTTTGAAAGTTTTATAATTTTACTTAATATTTTTTTTTATTATTTTATAATATTGTATGTAATTATTTTATTTTCGATATATTATGTTTAATATAACTTCAAACTATTTATTTTTATATTTAACTAATGTAATTATAAAATATTAACTATTTATTTTTTTTTTTTTCACTTTAAAATTATTTTATTCCTTTTCTCATATATAATTAAATTTCTCTCTTTTTTTTTATTTTTATTATTAAGTTGTTTATATAATTTTTTTAAATATATTATGATATTTTTTCTTTTATCCTTAGTAAATATTTATTCAGAAAAAATAACATTTCTGTTTTCTTTTTATTAAATATTTTTATTTTACTTTATATCATTATTTTTACTAAATATTAAAATTTGTATAAACAAAATTATATTATATTAACTTCTTTTTATAAAAGATTATATTTAAATATTTTTTATTAATTCGTAATTTCCTCATGAACAGCTATAATATGAACTTGAAAAAAAAAAATAAAAAAAAGGCTCTTTTTTTCATCTTTTATATTTAATTTCTATTATTTTTTTATTTTTAATTTGCCCGCATGATGTTACAATTTACTTGTATTAACTATAAAAATTGGACTGATATAAATAATGATATAATTATAATTAAGATAATTCGGATAATTA